>JAMYWO010000120.1:62149-85832 GCA_024220525.1 Cochliopodium minus | reverse complement strand
CAATTAAACAGGTCAGTTGGCTCGGCCTGCGGCCATCCCAACTGAAGTGGACTTTACGAGTTGGATCCCCCAACCCATGGTGAATTATTATATTGTTATTTCTCCTGGAAGTACTTCAGATCAATCTGTATTTAGAGTAGGACAAGGCAAATATATTTGGAACATGGAGGTAGAGCTTTTACAGATAGAGGATTTCCAAGGTATGCATATCAAATTTGTGCATATCAAATCAAATCTAGCCCTATGAGAAATGATAATTGGTTTGATTGAAGAGGTTTGATTGAAGAATGAATAGAATTAAAATAAAAAAATCAAAAAATTTGAATGGATAGAATCAGAATTAATGAAGAAGTATATCTTAATTGTGTTGAAGAGTTTGAAACAGGAAATGCCCTCAATAAAGAGATGATATTTTATAAACTACCAGATAATAAATCAGTCTCAGACTTGATTAGATTGGATGAATTCCTTGTTAATCAAAAGAATACAAAATTTAAAAGAGCTCTTTCTGATATTTTATTGGTAGCAATTGAACTTAACACACTCTATAACATTTCACTAAAATTTCAAGGAGCTAGATTTACATGGTTTGGTTCAATTGCAGAGAATGACCTTCCACTTTTTGAAAATTTAATCAAATCTTTAAAAGATGAATTCGATAAAATAGAAGATCGAATATTCAAGTGCGATAAACTATTCTATGGTTTCAGATTTGATACTGAGTGGTACAAGGAGATAGAAGAGTTTTTAAATCTAGAAAAGAAAATTCAAAATAAAGAAATAAAACTATGGAATAAAACCAAAACAAAAAAAGAATTTCTAAAGATAGATAGTGGCGATGAAAATATAAAAAAATTCAAAGAGTACCACACCATCTTCAAAACAAGGTTTAATTCTCTTTTGTGTTCAATAGGAAAGTATATCGGTGATTTTAAAAATAAAAATCTGATATCTCTAATCAATAGTGCAATTGAAAATATTGCTGAAAAGAAAAACTTCCATACAAAACAAATTAAAGAAGAGAAATCTTATTTTACCTATGCTTGGAAAATAGACAAATTTATCAAAATAGGGCACACTGGATCCATTTATGAGAATTTCATGTATACCAGTAATAATTGGGACAAGCCAATATCCTTTGTTCAATATCGCAACTTTATTAATTTTGGCATTTCTAGTTCAAGAATATACCAAGTAGCTCGCCATTTGAATGCAAATATCAATGACATTCAGGTTTTTGGAGTGTTTGGACCCTTTCTATCAAAGACAGATGCAATCAATTGTGAAAAATTCTTAAGAAAAAATTTTACAATTGTTAAAAAAAAAGAGATCAAGAAATTATATCAAAACTTTGAGAACAAATCAGATGGGTATACTGAATTTGTAGAGTTTAAAGAAAATTCATTTGAATCAATTCAGAATTTTTATAAAGATTATATGAACAAAGAACATAATAATAAATAAATTTCAGACTTTTATAAAAGGGATGTTATTTATATAATCAGTACTTGAATAATAAGTGGACATATTGGTATATTAGATTTTATATAAAATAAACAGAAGTACAAATAAAATATTCAAAACATAATTTATTTATTTTCTTATTTTTAAAGTAATTGTTGCAAATTTCTTTTGAATTCAAATCTTTTTAAATTGGCTACAGTATTGGTTCCAAATCCTTGACAAAGTAGAAAAACATCATCCAACACCAGAAGAAAAAGTAACTTACAAATACCGTGAACACAAAGGTATCCAAAGAATTGATTCAAGATACATTCCCAACAATTTCACAGTTCCATGCATTGAAAAGATTGGTCCCACCAAAAGTAATTTAGACAATTGGAAGAACGTAACCATAACCATTTGTAACCCTGCTCTCAACAAAACAAGAGACATTATCAGACTCTTTGTTAAAGAATCAGAACTAACTAGCTCACAACTCTTATTCATTGAACAAGGTTTCTCACTTGAAAAGTTCTTTTATTATATCAAATCAATTCGTCCGGTAAATGAACTTCGAACCAACTGCGCACTCAATAAATACGGAAGAAGAATTAATCTCTGATTTGTTGGCAATTTATTCTTTTTCTACAGAAAGCCACATTTCTCCAAATCAATACTGTCTTGTATTATATGACTTTGTTGATTATTCTCTCTTTTCATTTCAACAAAAAGTTTGCATGAGAAAAATAAAAAAAGCTTGAAAAATCAATTTATGAAGCTCATCGACAAGAAATCTGAAAATTTTTACTTTTTCAATGATAACATAGATACAAGAGGTTCCAATTCAATCAAATACCTCTCAATTTCTTTGTTCAATTTGTTTGGGTGCAAAAGTATTGAAAGAAAAAAAATTAATTTATTGAAATAATAAAAAGTGATGAACATGACACTGAAAACGTTCACTTAAATATTGATGAGTTAATACACCAACATTTTCACACTACATTGGCAAATAATACAACTTTGGCAGGTTTTGCTGGAAGAGANAAAATATTGAGATTATCAAACTATAATAAATTGGAATCATCAATCTTTTCTTCTCTCACAAGATTGATTAAAAATGAAACGGTAAAAATTTAAATTTTCAAATTTTTTTCATCAAATTATTTAAATCAAAATTTTAAAAGATCCCAAATATCAAGAAACTCAAAATCATGACAGAAAAAAACAAGGATTATGAAAACAACTCTAAAAAATACTTTTTTGTCAACAGAGTGATAGATCCAGATAACATCAAATACTTCAAATTCATTGATGAGGTCTTGATAGAATCAGAAGTGATGGAGTTCATATTAGAAATGAGGGGTCTCAAAAGTTTGGTGGTAAAAAGCAGGGGAAACGACACAACGTACAACTTCTTTGATTTGTTTGAAGATATCGCAAATAAATGTCAAGACCTGGAAAAACTCAAAATAAAAAACTGCAGGATGGTACATTCTACACTGAACACTTTGCTCACCAAATGTAAGAAGCTGAGAAAAATAGCACTCTATTCACAAAATGATGAATTACTTTTCTTTTTGGCGAACAATCTACATTTTTGCAGTAAACTTGAAAAAATTTCTTATAAGTTTTTTCACAATAGCAAGCAAGACTCCAAAAGTAGAGAACATTTCTGCAAAATAATCGAGAGCTGTGGAGAATCCCTAAAATCTCTCGAGATTACATCTTGTGTCTTCTTGGATGAATTGTTGGAAACTATTGCAGATAATTGCCCAAACTTTAGCTCTTTAACAATAAAATACGATGACTTGAGTACAGAGATGAACCTTTCTAGTTTAACGAAAGTTGCAGAGAAGTGCATCAATTTTCCAAAGAGACTCAGAGTGAAACAAAACCTCAAAATAGTCGGAATAAAAGAAGAAAAAATTAAATTTGCCGAAAAATATTTTGGTAGATTAGAAAAGCTCGTCTTATGTACCAACTCCTTCAATGATTTAGCTCGCTTTGATTTTTTAGACCCTTCAAAATTCAAGGAGCTTCATCTCTCTCGCGTTGATTATGATATACGTGAATTCTCCAAAGAAATTGAAAGATTGGAAGTGTTGGAAAACATGTATGTTAACTTTATTTCTTTTAGCATACCTGAGGATTACAATTTCGAATTGAACTCGGCTTCTCTCAAGAAACTAAGAATTATGAACCTTATAAAAGCGAACATGGCCATTTTGGCATGCCCCAACCTCTTCGTGACTGAGAAACACTACGGTATACACAGTTTAGCAACTCAATATTCCCTGCCTCCCAAATACTTGGAAGTGGATCTTTCAATCTCAAACTTGGAACAACAAATTTCAAAAATAGGCAAATGTAGACCTGACCTGGTGAATCTAGGGAGTGATACATTCCTTGAGATCGAAGAAGATTTTGATTTGGTAGAAAAAATGATTAAATTATCTAAAAGGTGCACCTTTGAAACCATCAACATCAGTGCATCTCTCTTGTATTTTTTGAATGAAAATCCTCCAAAATTCTTGGAAGACATTGAATCGTTTACTCTTAATGCTTGTCCTAATGTGGGGTATCAAGGTGCTTTGGGATTGGTCACCAAACTTTTCCCAAATTTGAGGAAAATAGGGATTTCTACTCCATACGAAGGTCCAAGGAATATAAATCTCGATCAAGAACATTTCAACCTCTATTTCTCTTTGCCACTCAAAGAATTTGAATACAGCACCATTCATCCCTCAGATATGTACAATTTTTTCATTGAAAACGATCATATTGAATATCTGAACGTTTTGAGATGTTCCAAAATCCAAGATGTTTCCATCAAATGCAAAAACTTGGAGTTTCTTTCATTTTCGGAAGTGTCTGACAATTGGGAAGAACTTGGGATGAATCCCATTTGCGAAAAGCTTTTGGAGCAAATCTCTGATCCCCTTTATTCTTCTCATCTGGCCATTTTGTGGATGTCTTATTGCTACAAGAACGAGAAAGATTTAAGGCACAAATACGTTCTCAATTTTCCTCTTGGAACTTTTCCTGTGATTAGAGAGATTTCCTTCATCGAAGTAAACAACATTGTCTCTTTCACCTTTGAGAATCATTCTTTGAAGAAGATCTCTCTTGATCTCGAGTTTCTTTATGAGTGTTCCATCACTTCGACATCTCTCGAGTCTTTCTCCGTAGTTAATTGCAACAACTTGAGAGATCTCACCTTATCTGCGATATTTTTGAAGAATCTTGATTGTTCGGGTTCCAAATTCCAAAATTTTTGTTTGCATGCTCCCAACCTCAATTATTTTTCTCTCGATTTTACTTGTAATACCGAAGATTTGATAAACTCTCTTTCTGATTGCAGTAATTTAGTCAGCCTAACACTCAAAGACATCATTTCTTCTACCAACAGATTTGTCTACTCCATTCCTTCACTTTTTCCAAAGCTAAAAATATTGCACCATTGTCTAACTGCTTCCAATGTATCTATTTATTACCTTTCCTATGTCTCTTCTCAATTTAAACAACAACAAAATATTTCTTTTCATTTGTTTTCAGAAATGTATCAGCTTGATCCTTTTAAATCTCAATCCTTTGAAGAAAACATCAAACAAGTTGCACTATCAAAGTGGAAATACTTTCAAAAATGGAAAGTATTTGAGCAATGGAGATTATTTAAGAATAGAAATTTAGCTAACCAGTACACTGTACCAATTGAAAAATTATTAAATTAAAATTATTAAATTTTTTGTCATTTATAAAAAAAAAAAAAATTGATTCAAGATACATTCCCAACAATTTCACAGTTCCATGCATTGAAAAGATTGGTCCCACCAAAAGTAATTTAGNAGAACTCAAAAATTTGATGCTAAGAAATTTCGAATAATTCAAGATTTTTGCAATTTTTATAAAAAATATCACATATTTTGGAAATTTGTTGTTACCTTTGCTGAGATTCAAATCTCCCAAGATATCTTTTTCAGACATTGTTGATTACTTTTCAATCAAACAATGATCAATTGATTTTTTTTTTATTGTGTCAAAAATGATACCAAAGACTTACTTTGTCTGGTTGTGGAGGATATAAATTCATCAAAATTTTTCCAAGAATATAAATAAAATTTATTTTTTCCTTTCTATTTAATTAAAAAAGATAGAGCTAAATCTTCTTCTTCCTTTCTTTGTCAATTCATTTTCAGGTCCCAAAGCGTTGAAAATTTCGATGAGAAAATTTCTAGCAGCCTCTGTTAATAGAAAAAAGTGAGAAAATGAGAATAAAAAAGTGAAAAAATGAATAAAAAATAAAAAAAATAAAAAATAAAATGAATAAAAAAATAAAAAAATAAAAAAATAATACCTTGGTTCCAAAATTTGTCATTTTTGATGATTAGGAGCAAATAGTCGATGGCCTCTTGGTGGTTTCCATTGGCATAGCTGATTTTGGAAAGTTTGAAGAGGGATTCGTTGTCTTGAGGATTGTTTTTGACATTATTCAACAACTCAGTCTTTTAATAAAAAATTATAAAATATAAATAAAATAAATAAATAAAATAAATAAATATATAAAAAAAAATATATATATATAAAATAAAAATAAATACTAATATAAAAAATCAATTTTGAGAATAAAGTATTTACTTGGTCTTCGTTGCTGTCACCCAAAGATTCATACACCTTTAAAGATGATCGAGCTAAAAAAAAAATGAATTAAAAATTAAAAGTGAAAAAAGGAGATCAAGATGATTACCCTTTTTACTGACAGGAGTATTCAAAGAATCTTTGTAATTTTTTTCTTGTTGGTTCAACAATGACTTGGCAGTCTCCAAATCCTTTTCGTGTAAAGCAATGATAGACAAACCTATTAAAAAAATAAATTAAAAATTTTTTTGTTTTAAAAATTAAATAAAATGAAAAATTAATTCAAAACTTTTTTGTTTATTTGATTCATTATTTTTGTTTTTTTTTTTCTTTTTTACCAGCAAGAGCTTCACCTACCAAGCTGTTTTTGTCCAACAATTGTTTGAAGATTTGGGCAGCATCATTCATGTTACCCAACTCGATTTGCTTTTCTGCTTTTTTGAGCAATTTCTTGGAGTCTTCGCCTATAAAAAATTTCAAAAAAAATTTTGAAAATAAAAAAAAATGGAAAAATAAAAAAAATTTAAAAATAAAAAAATAAAAAACAAAAAAAATTTAAAAATATAAAAAGTATGAATCTAACCTTCCAAGAGTCCGTTTGCTCTCTCAAAAAAATTTTTGAGTTCTTCTGGGTTAGTTCCCACAAAATTGGCTACCACTTTCTGGTTGCTCAAGAGAAACAAGGTAGGCAAATTTTGGAGAGGAAGTTTGAGCTGTTGGAGAAGTTCTGCTTGGGCTTCGCAGTTGAGGTTGGCCAACTTGACATCTCCGTCTTGTTCTTCAATGTAGTTTCTGAGTGGAGTCATCAAATCTTTGGCGAATCTAAGAAAAGAATGTATTAAAAAAAATTTCTTGGTTTTTTTTTTTCAATGTTGTATGGAATTATGATTCAAGATAAACAAAAAATGAATTAAATTTGTTCCAATTAAATTTAATTTATTATTATTGATGAATGGATAAATTATCTTAAAAATCATTATCTTTGTTCTTATCATTCTCAAGCTGAAATGATGAATTTAATTGATTCAATAATTGATTGTAAATTATCATTTATAAAGGACAAATTATAAATTAGGATATTGATTTGCATATCTTGATAAGTGATGAATAATTATTTCTTATTAATCAAACAATTTGTGTATCTTTTTAATATACTTACTCAGCATAACAATGTAAGATTACAGGTTGCTTGGATTCGATAACTTGTGCCCATGACATCATAGTTACATCAAAGATGTGGTTTTCTACAGATTTATTATCCTTTTTGGTCTTTTCATTGGATTCAATCAAAATCTTATTGCTTCCTTGTGGTGGGGGATTTGAACCACCTCTTTGTTGCCACAAATTATTGGATGTGTGAAAATATTTCTTTGTATTAGATAAAGAAGCCAAGCCAAATGATTGATTCTTGACAATACTATATTATTATAATGAACCATATTGAAAATAACAAAGATTAAGCTAATATGATATTACCAAGGAAAAATATTTTTGGATTTGAAAATGTTTTTTGAATATGCAGTTTTTTGTTTAAAGAATTTGGTAAAATTGAGCTTCATTTTTTTAGATATTTTAATTTTTATTTCCAAAGAGTTTTTTGCAAATTCTCTCGACAATTTCTGGTGGAAATTCAATACCTTGTTGCTTGATCATTGCTTGACGTGTGGATTCCAATTGATCTTTATTTTCTTCTTCAGCCTCCCAATCTTTCAATTAATTTTTTATAGAATTTTTTTATTTAAAATAAAAAAACTGAGTTAAAATTCCCAAACTTTGATTACAATTAGTATTTTTTTTCTGTTTGCTTTTTTACAGCAATAAACAGATACTCAACAATTAAAAACTTACTTGAAATAGTGGATTTACACAAGAAAGATTCCTAGAAGGGTAGTAATCTTAAGGTCTTTCACCCCATAACATTTTTTTCCCTTTTTAATTGGGGCCATTCCATTTTGGAAACAAAACTGTTGAGGTTGGATCAGAGCAAGACTTTTCTGAAAGAACATTCATTTTGAAGGATACCCATATAGTGGATAAAATTTTGGCTTGAAATTCTGATTAAAAATATTCGAAAAATAATTAATTTAATTAATAATTATTATGATGAAATTGTTTTTGTATGGAAGAATTTTCAACACAATCAAATCAACTCCTTTTCACTGCACAGAATCTTTGCCAAGAGAAGTTCGCTACAATGTGGACAATATTCATTATCATTTCTATCTACAAGCATATATCCACCTTCTTTGAAAAGGTAATCCATAAAAATTCCTAATTCAGCGGCTGACTTTTAATAAAAAAATGAAAACTTAGAATAATTTAACGAATTATAAATTCTTACCTTGATTCTGTCTTTGTCCCACTTAGGAACTTCTTTGGAAGAATAGTGAAGCTCCAAGGAAATTTGCAAAGGCATAAAGGATCTAGAATCGATGATGCTTTTGAGGACGTCAAACTCAAACCCTTCAATGTCTATTTTTACCTTTAACAATATTGTTAAGCATTCAAAAATATGTTCAAACTTGTAATGAAGAAATTAATACATGATTAGGTGCTGATGTCATATTTAAATACTTCAAAATAGAATTCCAAGTCATAAAGTTTCCTTCATCCTAATTAATAATTAAAAAAATTAATTTTCAACTATTTAACCATTTAAATACTGAAAATTTGTTAGTTAAAATAATGGATTACAAAATTTACTAAAATATTTGGATATCATTAAATGAGAAATTATTAAATTAATAATTCATCCAAAAAAAAAAGGAGAAGATTGAATTCTCACAAAAATTTTTTTTGACTTCACCTTCTCGCCAATACATATTTTGTGCCCAAATACTCTGCTAGTCATGTGGGGAGGGATCGTTCCGAGGTTGAAGCAATCGAAAACTTGTACTTTGCACTTTGAGAAAACATATACTGCCTCTTCAAAAAGATACTGATTATTTGAACCAAAGCTAATCACTGTGCAGTCGCTATTTTAATAAGAATTTTTTTTTTGAAATATTTTTTTAATAAAAAAAAAAACCTGCTTTGATCAATGTCACACACATTCTTCTTGTTGTCTCCAAATCCAAAAGATTTCATGTTTTTACAAATTGGCCCAACAGGTCCTAAAAAAAAAAAATATATAAATAAATCAAATGTTGAACTAAAAAGACTAATAATGATAATTACCCAACAAATTGAACCTCTCATGTCCATACTTAGATCCAGCTATTTCACAATTTTTATGATCTTTTAAACATGATTCGATATAAAAGTCATCAGTATGGCGGAAAAGATCCCTTGAAAATTCTCTCCTCTTTTTCACTGATTCTTCTATTTTATCGAATTTAGATGCAAATAATTCATTCTTGCAATAATATATTGGAAGATCATCAATGATGGGTTTTCTTTTTACTATTATATTTTTTATTTTTGTATTAAATCCGCAATATATACTAATTCTTTTTTGATTTCTTACCTTTTGTGTTTATATTTTTTTGATATTCTTTTTCTTGGGTGGGAGATGTTTTATAATTTTTCTTTGATAATATTTCCTCTTTTAAATCATTCATTTTATCTATCATATTGTTGCTATGGCGTGTCATTTCGATATTCAAATCTGATTTGGTCAAATAAAGTCTATTTTGATTATCATTCATTACTAATACAATATTTGAAATTACTTTGAATATCCATAATATGACAATGATTGTTGCTATATATACAACAAATTTGATATTTAACATTAAATAATGCTCAAAAGCAGGCAATATTTTTTTTTTTTTAGAATTTCTTAATAAAGAAATATGTAATCCACCCATTGTGAATTAAGATGATGCATTAAAAAAATCTGAAGTCCTAAAATAAATTGAGATTATATTTATTAAACTTCACTAAAAATTCTTTGAATACAATCATTCAATTGAATAAAATTGTTAACTCAGATGATATAAAATTTTTATCTCGCATGTGATGTTTCTCACTGTAATTAATCTTTTTGAATTTTAAAAAGTATTTATTTGTCAAAGTAAGGATCTTTAACACCCATTTTATTACAAAGTTGCAGAACAATATTTTCGAGGAGAACTCTCTTCTCTGTTTCAGCCTTTAATTTTTGCTGCAAATCTCCAATGACGGAATTTGCCTCTTTGACCATCTTTTGGTTTTTGGTTACTATGTTCTCCAGGGAGAGAGCCAACTCAATGTATCTCGCCTGCAACGTTTCAAACTCTGTAGAGCTTTCGTTTTCTTCGAGAAATTCAAATGCAGAGGGTCTATCTTTATTTGGACTTAATGATTTCGATCTGTTTGTAAAAAAGAATAATTTTTAATATCTTTTGTTTTTATTTTTATTTTTGTTTTGTTTTTATTTTTATTTTCTATTTTTTTATTTTTTAAAAAGTTGTGGATAGAGCTGTACTGATTTCTCTCATGAAATTGAAATAGGAACCAATCCAGTCTGTCCACTCTCATTTTGGACCTTAAATAATTAAAATAATTTTATTTATTTTTATTTTATTTTATTTTATTTTTATTTTATTTTATTTTCATTTGTTTTTATTTAATTTTATTTGTTTTCATTTTATTTTATTTATTTTATTTTTATTTATTTTTATTTATTTAATTTTATTTACTACCATCAAAAAATTATCGTCATTTCAGCTAAAATAGTCAAACTCACCCTTTTTGAAGAAAGCTCATTGATGGAATTAGAAGTATAGTCTTCATAAGCAATGATGTTTTTTGTTGTTTCCATTTAGTTGCTCTGGTGGAGTCTTTGTTTACCATTTCTATGAGGTTCATCTCGCTCAAATGTGTTTTGTGTTGAAAATTAAATATTTTGTTATTTGCATTCCCAAGTTGATTTCTTTTGGATTGTCAAAATAAAAATAAAAATAAAAAATTTTAAATTAAGTAAATTTTCAAATTGGATCAAAAAAATCAATTAATTGATGAAAAAAAGATAATCAAAAATAATGAAAGAATAACATTAAAAAAATAAAAAAAAGAAGGAAAAGAAAAAATATTTTTTTAAATAAAATGAAGATAATAAACAAGATTCGTATATTTGAATATTATAAAAAAATGAAATTAAATAATAAAGGATTACCCTCTTCTGTGTTTACTTTAACAAAATGAACACAAAACATTCTGGAAAATTTTTCAATCAAACCACCATTTTTGTCTCTTCTGCTCAAATCATTTAAGAAAGAGCATATTTTAGACAAAATCTTTAGGTTGCTTTTAGGGGCTGATCCAAAACAATTTTTCACCTTTTCTTTCGTTTCATCTACAAAGAAGATTTAAAATTAAAAATATTTAAAAAAAAAAAATTTTTAAAAAGTGAATTCAAAAATAAAATATTTTAAATTTTATTAATCCAAACAATCAATTAAAATAAAGTATAAATAATGATAAATTCAAATAAATATAATAAAATAAATTATATTATATAAATAGAATAAAGCAAAATAAAAAAAAAAAAAAAAATCACTTTCATCTTGTCCTCCCAAATCTTTCAAAGAAACAGAATCCAATAAAACATGAGGTAAATCCTCGAAATAAGACTTCAAAAGAATGGACAAAGTGTAAGGGACAGGATTAATGGACTCGTTAAGATTGATCATTGACATCGAAGATTTGCGCGAGACTTCTTGCTGGATTTTGTCGTTGTTGAATTGATTGATGAAGGATTCCAGGTCGAATTTCTCGCACAAATCGAATTTTTTCTTGATTTCAACCAGTAACTTTTCGTCGGCTGCTGTGAAAAAGAGCTTGTCTGGTTTATACACTTTTTTTTAAAAATATATTAAAAAAAAGAAATAAAAATTTAAAAATGAATTTTGATAAAAAACTAAAAAAATAAAAAAAATAAAAAACTAAAAAACTAAAAAGAGAATAAAAAAATAAAAAAAAAAACAGAATGAAAATAATTTAAAAATTTCGCAAATTATTTTTTACCGCCATTAGAAATGGCTTCGATAATGGTATCAACTACAAAAACACCCTTGTCTTCCACAACAGAAAGAGGCTCTCCAAAGACATTTTGGGAATTCTTCTTGGTGTAGTAGATCCACTTGTTGATGGTGTTGACATCCTCCACAGAAAACATGTAGTTGGCGTTGAAAGATGAACAATAATCGTTTCTTTTGAAATATTCCAATATGAAGCAGTTGTCGTTCATCAAATGTACATTGTAATAATCAAGTGGGATTGCACCTTTTAAAAAAAATTAAAATTGAAATGAAATCTTTGTAACGAATTAAAAATTATTTTGAGGTAATAAATTTTTGTGAAATTCTTTTCAAATCTTTTTTTTATTGAATTTTTTTTTTAATTTTTTTTTCTTACCTATTATTTTTTCTCCAGGAGCTTTGCAGTAAAAAAACATGTTGTGTATGATTGCACAGAACCTTTTCTTGGGTTTTGTGGTTTTGTTGATCTTGATAGACTTTTTCATCAGCCATCCTTCAAGATCCATTTTGCCAAAGTGAGAAAGTGTTTTCTTGAAGAAAAAATGAAAAAATAAAAAATAAAAAATAAAAAATCAAAAATCAAAAAATCAAAAATAAAAAATAAAAAATAAAAAATAAAAAATAAAAAATAAAAAATAAAAATAAAAAATAAAAAATAAAAAATATATAAAATATAAAGTATAAAATTTAAAATATAAAATAAAAATAAAAAATAAAATAAATAAATTAATAAAAAATAAAAAAATATTTTGAAAAAATGTTTACTTTTAAGAATACATTGATTGGGCAAACTACTATATTTCCCAATGCACTTACTCCTTGATCTATCAAAGATTTGCTGATATTCAAGAAATTACCTTTTATTTACAAAATAAAAAGAAATAAAATCTTATATATTTATAATTTTGAAATTCACTGAATAATTTTATTTTATTTTATTAATTTTTTATTAAACCTCTATTTTCTGGCTCGAATGGATTAAAATGTCTAAAGCATATCTGTTCTTGGGTCGATTTTATCTGCAATAGATTTCTTATGGGCACATATAAATCTGATATTGAATCATATAGGGAGATTTTGAGATAGGCTTTCGATTTTATGGATGTTATGTTGGAGATCCCTTCTCTGTCGAATTTAAAATAGATCAATTTTGGATCTACTTTCATTTCTATAATATCCTTTTGTTCAAGAAAGGAAAATTAAAAATAATTATAAAATTAATTTAATTAATTTTTTTCAAAGTGAAAAAAGAATATTGAATCAATCTATTATGAGATAAAATATGCTTTAATAAGCGGATTTATACATTTCATAATAAGACTATCATTTAATCCCTTTTCGAAATTGAAGATGAAATATTTATTTAGAAGGATATATGATAAGTCCCAAAAGAATTTACCCCAGAATTAATATTATTTCCAATAATTTCCTTCAATGCTTGCCAATTTATCTCATTGACATCATTGGTCATGGGAGAACAGATGGCAAAATTGCTTCCATTGCCATTCATCAGTTTTTCAGTTACGTTTTCAATTAGGGTGATAAAATCAATGTTCTCCATAAATTTCATCTTGATAAATTTCTTCCTGAAGTAATGTTCAGAGTTAATTTGAATATAAGAGAAAATATCAATAAAGCATTTGAATTAAATAAACCTTGTGAACAGAACATTGAGTTCTATCAATTTCCCAGTTTCCATTTCTCCAATTTTTTATAAAATAAAAATTTATATTATTTTTTTTTTGAAGGAAATAAACTAAATGTTTTTTCATTAATTTTCTTTTAATAGATCGACAAAAAAATTTAATTTTCATCACTAAAAGATAAATCCAATTCATTCTTCTCTTCAATCAACAAATCCTCAGTAGACATGAAACAAGCTTTAGCAAACATATTGAAGTTGTGGAGATTAGTTTTCTTATCTTCGTTATCTTCTGCTCTGACTTTGAGCAAGGTAAAGTTCTCCGAAATGAGAGGATATTTATCATTTTCTGTGCCAAGGTAATGGATCCTAATCAGTGATAAAGAAAAAAATATTTTACAATAAAACAATCGAAAAAAGGAGAATTACCATTTCAAATGTTCGAAAGAATCTTGCGAAAGGATATCAGAGATATCATATCTGTGATGTTGAGCAAAAGTGAGAGCCTTAAAGTAATATGACTTGTCATCAACACGATTGCTATCAGAAAGTTCCTTCCCCTTGGAGAGAAGCCACCTGAAGAGCTCAGGGATCTTTTGGGGATACTCTACAACAAAATTGGAGAAGATTTTAGATTGGTTCAAGTCAGTCCCCTGCAAAGTGTAGTCAGCCCACTCGAAAACAGCATCAAAGTTTTCATATTCTTTAGAAAGGTTAAGAAATTTTGTCTCAAACTCTCTCATCTTCTCGGAATCTTTGGAGTACTTTTTTAATAGAGCTTTCATGAGTTCCAACAAGTCCCTCTTCTCTGTCTTTTTGATTCCCTTTGCCAAGTAATGAGGTGATCCGATCAATCTCAAAAGACGGTTGTTTAGTTCTTCTATGTTCTTCTTGATCTCTGAATTAAAACTGAGCTCTGCGTAGAAAGAGTTAAGGACTTTCAACACTATCCTGATCAGTTCGAATGTTTTGTCGATGAAATAGGTGGATTCTCTTTTGATGGATTCTATTGTTTGGCTTATGATATTGGATACGAATGAAACAAGATTATCTTTGATGAACCAGGGGATTATGCTCAGATCTTGTATCAATTCTGCATATTTAAATTTTTTGATAAATGGCGCCAAAATATATTGCACAAGAGATATTTCAACAACAATTTCTTTTGTGAATGAATTTCCCAAGCATTTTGCAAATAAATGATCTATATTCGATATGTTTATGAAGATATCTTCATTCCCTTGATTGTTCAAGATATATTTCTTTATTGATTCTATTTTTTTGCTGTCTTTCTTTTCTAGTATTTCTAATCTTGTCCATAATGATATCGCACTATCTATTTTTGTGATATTTTCAAGAAATTCTCTATATATATTTTCGTTATTTATAATGGGTATCTTCAATAATTCCTTCAAAAGGAATTTATGTCTTTTCTGTTTGGATTCAAGACTATTCTTGATGAAATATGCAGTATTATTGAATGGTGAGGAATTTATGGTTTCATTGCTCCATTTCATCAATAATGATAATTTATCTTCCTCTTCCAGCAATAATTCTTTCCATTCCTTGAGACTTTGATTCTTTTCTTTTTGTGGGATCGATTTTTCTTTGGGAGTCTTTGTTTCACTCTTATTTATCGAATCATTGAATGATTTATCTGAATATATCTTATGAGGGGTTCCCTTTCTGAATTGTGTGAACATATTTATCAACAATTTTTTTTTTTTTTCTTAAAACGATTCAACTGTAATAAATGCTTTTCAATGAGCTCAGTATTTTTGTAAATTATAAATCCTATGATACTTCTCTTTCTGTACCACCAAAGAAATATATTTCATCCCAAATTATAATAAAAAAAATTGTGAAGGGAGATAATGTTAAATGAAATTGATGATCAGGAAAATCATGGTCTAAATGATAGCATTGAAGAAGATAATGATTTACATAACGAAGATCAAGAAATGAAATTGATATCTGATTCATCACCAGAGGTTCTCGAGAGAAAAGCACATGATGAAAAACTTTACAACAAAAATTTTGTGGATTGTTTTCATTACGTGTTGAAAATAATCATAGTGGCTGCTCTTTTTTTGATATTGATCATATTTATTACTTTACAATCAATGGTATATTTGCCATACAGATTAGGGTTTGATTTATTAATTAAATCTAAACACTTTAAATAAACCAATTAATTTAAGAAATGAGAAGAAATTGGGAGAAAGCGATAGAATTTTGAGAGGAACAATGAAAAATGGAATAAAGTTTATAATATGCAAAAATAACTATTTACAAGGCAAAGTGTCAACTATGTTGAGAGTAGAAGTGGGAAGTTTAGATGAAGAAGATGGGGAATTTGGATTGGCTCATTTTGTGGAACATATAGCATTTGATAATTGTAAATTAATTTATTACATTTTATATCATCCAAATATTATTATTTTAAACAAAATTTTGTCATAATGTTGCAAATTTTGAATGAATATTCAATTCTCTTCTATCATGATTCAATGAAAATTTCTTTTTCACTGAAAAATCAAAAAGATTAAAGAAATTTTTTTAATAGCGAGAGATTTCAAAGGAAGAGGTGGCATATTCCATGAATTACAGAGATTAGGAGTATTATATAATGCATGGACGAATTGGAGAACAACAAACTATTTTGTTTTCAATATTGATTCAGATAAATATTTGGATGCATTCAAAATACATCAAAATCAGGTGGTATATTCTGAACCATTGGAACAATCTGTTAATATGGAGAAGGGTGCAGTTTTGGGTGAAGAGAGATATAGAAATGGAACACAATTTATTGAATTTGTAGAATTGTTGAAAAATCATGCTCCAGATTATAGATATACTAATAGGTTGACAATAGGAAAAGTAAATCAGATTTTGAATTTTAGTGTGGATTCTGTCAACAATTTTAAAAAGAAATGGTAACAAATAATAATTGTTAAGTTTTAAAAAATTGATTATTATTGTTATACAAATCTTATTTCAAAGGTATCATCCATCAAGATTTACATTGTTTGTTGTTGGAGATTTCATTGAATCGGAAGGCAAAATGGAAGAGATTGTCAAAAAAGAATGGGAAGATATAACAGTCGAAGGACAACCCAGTGAGCATCCAGCTCCTGGATCTATCAAGCCTAAGGAGCCTTTCCACATATCCCAAGTCACCGGAGAAGATGGAGTATCTTTGTATCTCCTCATCACTGATTCTTACATCAACAAGCCTTACGAGAACATCGATCAAAGAGATCTCGATTTGTTGGATGGAATGTTTTCTGTCATCCTCAACTACAAAACTTCCGCTTTGCTGAACGCACAATCTAGCGCATTTTCAACCTACAAGCCACTGTTCCCTTATGCTTCTTTTTCTACGGAGAACGAGTATTCTTTGGGAACTTTGATGTCCACTTTTGCTATCAATTCTCCTTCCTCTTCCAGCTCTTTCATGGAATGGGAGAATGTCTTTCAGGTGGGAATATTTTCACTCTACAATTTGGCTACTAACGGGCCTGAAGAAAGCTTGTTACTCCAAGTTTTTGCTTCTTATGCCGCTGCTTTGAAAAGTCAAGTCCAGTATTCTGGATTGGTAGACTCTACTACCCTCATTAACCAAATACTTGGTGATGCAGATCCAAAAGGAATTTACATTGATCCCGAACAATACTCTGTACTTTACAACAAATGTACAACCATTTTTTAATTTTATAAAATTTCTATTTTAAAACTTTTTAAAATTTTGAAGATCTCAGCATTGCGTATTTGGAGTCTTCCAGACTTTATATTCAATCCCTCGCAAAGAACACGTGGGACTCTTTGTTGTGTTGTGTTGGATACAATTTGACCAAAGTAGGGGAAGCGTCCATCAACATTTTTGCTGACAGCTCCATTGATCCTAAGAAGTTGCCCACTGCTTCCGCCATACAAAGAATCATAAGGGATGTTGTGAAAGAGGTTCAAGTATCGGGTGGTTCTTCTTCCACTCCACCAGTGGTTGTCTCCACTCAATTCATCGATACAAAGAAGTTTGGCACTTTGAACAATGTGACTAAAGTAGAAATCAACAACAACGTGACCCAATATACTCTTTCCAATGGCATTGCGTTGAATGTGAAAAACGTCAAGCAACCTGTTGGACAAATAACTGTAAATATACAAGCTTTGGGAGGAAAGGCCACCATCGCTAACAAAGCTTCTTTGGCGGGAGCTTGCGAGTTGCTGAATGTGGGAATCAAACCTACTTCTTACTGTATAAACTATGGCGGAGATTCTTGTGTGGATCAAAGCATCTCCAACGCTTCCTTTGTAGATAGATATCCTGCTACTTACGTCAATGCAATGCATCCTATCCCTGCCATTTCCTGCACAGGTGATAACTTGGCAATCTCTTACAACTTGCACCCAGCTTGTCCTAATTTTCCAAAGGGAAGCTCTTGTACCAGCGCTTTTGACTATCGTTCTGCTGTTGAAGCTCTAAGATTCTCCGTTTCTCCTTTGTTCGATCAATTCAACATCATCAACGCTGCCAAAGCTTATGTTCAAGCTAGAGAATATAGCATCAATCAGGGATCTGTCCCCAAGATTTTGACTGACGTTGTTTTACCTCTTTTGTTCCAATCTGGGTTTAACAACAGCAACGAAAGACAATATTTTTTCAATTACCCCGGTCCCGATCAACTTTCCAACTTGGATCCTTATTTGCTCAACAAGTGGATTGAAGATCATTTCTTGAAAAACCCCGAGAGAATTCAAATCAACGTGATCGGAAATTTCTTGGCGCCAACCACTGAAGCAGCACTCGTCAACTACTTTAACGTTTATTTCGGATCTCTTGCTGGGGGTGTTCCACCTAAGGTCAGCAAAAGGGATGTCTCTCCATCTGTCTCCAACGATCCTTACTCTCCCAACGACGTCAACTCGTTCACCTTCATCAAACGTCCAACTCAGAACCATTATTTGGATTGCAGAATGAAGAGTGCTGCTGACAACAGAGCTTACGTTTTGGTCACTGCTCCTTTGCCCAATTTGAAGACCCTTCATGCTAGTAAACTCTCCAAACAGTTTTTGGATCTTGCTTTGGGCTATCAGATGTTCAAAACCGTCAGAGAAAAGTATGGCTTCTCTTACTTTGGTTCTGTTTCCGATTATACCCCTGTCTTGCTCAACAACATCGGCTATTTTGGAGCTTACTGGAGTTGTGGTTCTACTTTTCCCGCCAACAACCCTGTTCCCAACGATCCCGACAACGTTTTGAACAGCATCTCCACCATCATCCAATCTTTGTTCCCCACCATGATCTCCCAGAACGATTTCAACATCGCCAAATCCAATTTTCTCAACTCTTTCACTGCCAACGAACAAACCTTTTCTTTTTGGGCCAGAGAATTGGATTCCATTTCCCTCAAAGCTCCTTTTTCTTGGTACAATCAATCCTCCGCAAAGTTGATCAGAGATTTCCCCAAAGATTATCCCCAATTTTACAACGGATTTAATCTCGATTCCCTTTCTGCTTACCTCTCTGACAACTGGAGCTCTGTTGGTGCCAACACCACTTATATGGTCGCTTCAATCACTGCCATTTCGGGTGATCCTACTGGATCTTTCTTCTGCAGTTCAAACGGATTGTTTTGTTGTGATCATTACTCTAATTATTCTTTTGTTAACAATAAATAAAATAAATTATTATGTTTAAACAAGTTTCTTATTTTTAAGAAACTTTCGAATTGGAAGTTGAAGATAGATTCAATATTTTTGAAGAGTATGGATTAGAAAAGATGCTCTTCTGTTTTAATCACAGGTGAGATGTCATCGAATTTCAAGATGAAAATAAATAAAAAAAAATTTAAAATTTGGTTGCTCTATAATATTGGTTGAATGGAGAAATTGCCAATTTCTATATTCAATTATCTTGGTGAATTTTTGGAATTAAGAGAAATTGGAATTTTATCTCGATGCAGCAAAACATTCCACACCAATATAAAAAAAGATAAGATCTTCTATCACTATTGCATAAAGAGATATCAACTGAATAAATTGCCCGAAGAATTTAAAACATGGAAAGAATTCGCCAAAGAAAATTCTGATTTGAAATGGGAAAAAGCTGTCACAGGAATATCAATATCGAAAGATGGAAAAATAGCGAAATCGAGTGGATGGGCATGTGCATTGACTAATCTTTCATTTAGGAGTGGAAAACATTTTGTTCTCTTTAATTTTGTGCATTATAATCTTGGGTTTTTGGGAATAGCATTAAAGGATACCAAATTAGATGGACCTTGTTTTGGAGAAAAATGTTTTGCTTATTCTAGTTATTATCGCAGTTATAGGCAAATTATATAATTTCTTTCAAAAATATTTTTTAATTTAAAAAAAAAATTGACTTATAATCCTTTTTCTTTTTTCAAATTAATTTAGAGATCCAATTTGTAAAGTGTCAGATAGTTCGAGCATTCATCACAATAAAAAAAATAACTCCAAGAAACATCTCTGGAAAACTGGTATTACAAATTTTTTAAAAATTTGACAGTTCTTTTTGATTAAAAACACATTTTTCATCAGGAGATTCAGTGGGAATTTATTTGGATCTAGAAAGTGAAAACAAAAATATGACTTATTACATAAATGGGAAGAAATCTGAAGATGGCGTTGCTTTTGAAAAATTGCCAGAAGGAAATTATAAAAATTTATTATCATTTTCTTTTTCATTTTTTATTTTATTTTTAATTTAATTTTATTTATTTTATATCTTTTAAATAAAAAAAAAAAAACAGGTAGCTACCATTTCTACTTCAGTGGTGCAAGTAAAGATGAATGGAGGATTGTGAGTAATAGGTTTTACATTTCTGATGAAGTTTCTTTCTTTGGAGAAATCCAAAAGTTGTTCAAAACAACAAAAAAATAAAACTTTTTCTGTTCTTAATTCCACATTGATAGTATGTACATTTGAAATTAAATTTATCTGCACGTGTCTAAATAAAAAAAATAAAAAAAAAAAATCAGAAATTTGAACATTTTTTGTGTTTATTTAATCCATCCTCACATTCATTCTTTATAATATCAAATGGATTGGTTTGGCAAAGATGTGAAAGATAACAGTTTGAGGAGAAAATTATCAGAAAAACCATTGACAGATACTATCATCAATCTATTGCACATCCTCATCAGAAATAAATTGCGTTCTATCATATTATTCTTCATTTTTATCATCCTTTTTAGCATCTTCTTTTTCAAGATATCTCATACAGGTTAATAAAAAAATTTTTATTGGAAAATAATAAATATAATGGGAGGAAAATAGTCATATAAATTAATATAACAATTGATATAATAAGATTCCAGATTCAATATATTCATATTGAATTACAAATTTTCAAATAGAAGCAAAATTTTCTTTTCATTCAAATAAAGTGGTATATATTCAATTTTATTTTAAGAGATATCGCTTTTTATAAAATATACTACCCATTAAATTCTTACAGATCATATATTCTTTTATGAGGAATCATTCTTATTAAAAAAAAAAATTCACAAAAAACATTCGACCTAATTCCATTAATATTTTTAAATAATTTCTACTTTTTATTAAACATTTTTTATTAAATAAAAAATTATAATAGAGGAAGACGAAGAAAGGCCAAAGAGAGATTGTCCATGGGTCTACAAAAACAAAGCAGACTCGGAATACTTCAAAAAGAGGGATGACATCTGCCAAGAGTTCAAGATGAAAAACCACGAGAGGTTCAGAAACAAGCCCTTCGAACTTTCCATCGTAACAGTTCTTCCCACAAGGAACGACGAGGAGATGTACAACATCTTCCAGAGCGCCCTCTTTTCAATGGAGAGCTACCTCATGAAATTCCCCGCTAACATCGAGATGATCATTGTTGAGTTTGGAGCTGATCAGACTTTCAAGAGGAAACTCGACATTCCTTGTTCTTTCGCCAAAGTTGAAAGAGCTTTTGTGGTAAACAAAATTTTCAAATTTAAATTTTTTTATAAATTTTTTCAAATTATATTTTAAATCAAATTTAAATATTTTTTTTTTGAAAAATAATTTTCAATCTTTAATTAATTTTGTTTATAAAACACATGAAATAATTTTCTTATTTCGAATTTTTTATTTTTAAATTTTATTTTAACTTATCTCTTTTTTAGGGAGACTGGTTGATAGACAGCACCTACAAAAAAAGAGCAAAGAACCAACAATTGTGGGAAACCCAAATGGCAGCTAATGTGGGTCTTCAGAGAGTAACCACCAACAACACTATCGTAATCAACTATAACGATATCCTCACCGGATCTTTTTTCAAAAATTTCCGCGATTTGACTAACAATTTGGTCACCAAGCCTCCCAATGAGTTGCCATTAATCCAAGTAAAAAAAAATTTAATAATTTATAAATTATCATATTTTTACCTCAATATTATTCAAAAATTTTTATAAAATTTGTTATAAATTTAGTAGAAATTTTTTTTTTATTTTAACTGAATGAACTAACAAAAAAAAAAATTTGAAACAAATCATAATTTATATTTTTTATTGAAACAAAAGAAAAAAAACAATGTTAAAGAAAAATTATTTGTTTAAAAATTTTTTTTAATATTTTTTTTATATTTCAATCAAAAACGTATTTTTTTTTTTTAATATTTTCTTTTAATTTTTTTGTTAAGCCAATTCCTAAAAGAGGGGTCCCATTTCTCTTTCAAGGAGGTGTTTCTCCCGACAAAATGACAGAACATCTGGACAAGGTGGAGTGGGAGAGGGTGGGTGCTTATGAGTTGGAGATCGACACTGCCAACAAACACAACGATTTTCCCACTGGAGATTTTGGCACTACCACCTGGCTTACTTTTAAGTCCACCTGGGATTTAATAAGAGGTATTTATTTGTTTTTAAAAAAAAATTTTCAACTTTATTTTTTATTTCAAAATTTAAAATTTTCAACTTTGTTTTTTATTTCTTTTTTATTCTAAAGTGATTATGTTAAATCTTTAAACTAATTTTTTAAAACTTAAATATTCATGAAAGATTTACTTTAAATTTGTTTTACTATTGAAATGATTACAAATTTCTTTTTTAAAAATTTCTTAGGTTACCCTGAAGTCCCCATCAACATTGACTGGCAACCCATCATCGAATGCTACATCAAAGACAAGATTCACCCCAAAATCAAAACCCCCAAAAATTTTTTCCCCTACATCATCACCCTGCCCCAATCCTCCCTCCAGATTCACTTATGGAAGAACCCTCACAAACTTCCCAACCAAAACGTTTGGTGCAAACAGATCTTTTTAAATTCTGAGTGTTGGGGTATCGGAAATAAACTATCTCGTCGTACTTCTTACAATTACGGTTCTTTTGGTGAGGAGGGCGATTATAAGAAGGTCATAGACAAGGAACCTCAGTTGCGCGATTGTGAGCACGTTCGTGTCCAGCAGAGAGACTTTTTCACCCAGCTTTTGGCTCATCCTGACACTCCCAAGAACTTGGACAAGTGATCTGTCTGATGGATATCTCCTCCTTCTCTTTTAAAAAAAAAAGGAGATTTTTTTACCTTTAACTATTTATCTTTGGAAAATATCAAATTATTAAACTTGAATTGTATATTTTTAAATTGATTAAATCCTCGTCAAAAAAGATAATGATAAAAATAAAAAAAAATGGATGAAAATAAATTTGGTATTCCAACAGTCCCCCTTTTCATTATCTTGAATCATCTCGATATTCATTCTTTATTCAAAGCATCCATGGGCTGTAAAAAATGGAGGTAAAGAATATTTAAATCAAATCATAAATACAAATAACCTTCAATTTGAATTATTTAAAGAACATTGGCAATGAAGACAGATATAATGTTCCATAATATCAAAATCAGATTGAAGAAATATTTTTCCACCAAAACAATTATGAAAATATTGAGATTATCAAACTATAATAAATTGGAATCATCAATCTTTTCTTCTCTCACAAGATTGATTAAAAATGA
>JAMYWO010000120.1:38538-61668 GCA_024220525.1 Cochliopodium minus | reverse complement strand
AACTCTACATCTCGGCAGCGAAAAGAAAATTCGGCAACGCGCTAGCCTGCATCGGAAATTTATACTTCAGCGGAAAATCATCGAGAAAGACCTCAACAAAGCCATCCTTTTCTACGAGGAGGCCGTCAAGTGGGATTCCAACTCTTACGTTTGTTTGGCGAACATTTACAAAAACGGTGTGGGTGTTGACAAAAATTTGAAAAACTGTTTTACTATGAGATAAGGCTTGAGCAGGGCAACGAGACTGCCATGTTTGTTTGGTCAAACATTTTTGCTTTATTTTTATTTTTGTTATTTTATTTTTTATTTTCTTTAATTTTTATGATTTTATTATTCATCATTTATTTTTTATTTTATTTTATTTTATTTTATTTTATTTTATTTTTTATTTTATTTTGTTTTTATTTATTATTTTTCTTTTGTTCGATTTTTAATTTTATTTTTAATTTGTATTTTTTGATCCTTTTTAAAATTTAAATTTTTTTATTTTTTTTTGAATTTTTAATTTTTTAATTTTTAAATTTTTTTAATTTAAATATTTTATATTATTTAAATATTTTATTTTTTTATTTTTTTAATTTTTAAATTTTTTTATTTAAATATTTTATTTTTATTTTTATATGAATCATTTTGCTCGATTTTTTAATTATCAATTATATCAAATAATATTTCCATTTCCATTTTTTTTTTTGTTTTTGTTTAATCGAAATTTTAATTTTTTTTTTTGTTAATTACTTTATTACTTAATTTTTTTCATTTTTTTCATTTTCTTTTTAAGTAATAAAGGCGTTGATGTACAAAAGAGGAAGTGTCGAGAAAAATTATGAAAAAGCTGTAAGTTTGTATCGCAAATCTATGACAAAGGAAATCTCAGTTCTACCAACAAGTACCTCCAAAACTTTTTGAAATTAATTTAATTTTTTCAATTTTTTTCATTTTTTATTTTTTTGTAATTTGTTAAAATTTTTTTAATTTTTATTTATTTTTTTTTATTTTTATTTTTTATTTTTTATGTTTTTTATTTTTATTTTTAATTATTATTTTTTTTCATTTTTTTAATTATTTTTTTATTTTTTTATTTTTTTATTTTTTTTTTTTTTTTTAATTATTATTTTTTTTTATTATTTTTTATTATTTATTGTTTTTTCATTTACTTTAGTTTGGGTTTGTGTTAGAATGAGAAGGTGTTGAACAAAGTTTTGGGGAAGCTTCAATTTGTACAAAAAAGTTGGCAGATGGAGTAAAAAAAAAATAAAAATAAAAATAAAAAAAAATTAAAAAAAATAAAAAATTTTAAGGGACATCCATCCAGTTTATTTAATATTGTTGTAATGTAAATTATTTTTTATCTTTATTTTTATTTTTTTATTTTTCAAATGAAAATTGATTTTATTTTTAATGAATTAAATTTTTGATATCTTTTTAAGTAATTTTATTCTAAAAAAAAATTTTATTGGTTTTTATTTTTCATATTTTTTATTTTCTTTTCTTTATTTTTATTTTTATTTTTATTTTTATTTTCATTTTTATTTTTATTTTTATTTTTTTTTATTTTTATTTTTGTTTTTATTTTTCTTTTCTTCATTTTTTTGTTTTATTTCATTAAGTAAATTTATTGGTTTGTTTTATTTAATTTAAAATTTTTTTTTTTATTTTTTTATTTTTATTTTTATTTTTATTTTTATTTATTCATTTATTTTCTTTCATTATTTTTATTTTTATTTTTATTTTTAAATAGGTACGAAATGACAGCACGTGGAACAAAAACTATTTATGGAGGCTGCAAGGTGTTACTTCGTTTGGCTGGAAACAAGAAGCATCCCATTGCACTCTATTCTCTCGCCAAGCTCTATTTCGAAGGGTTTACGTCGAACAAAATTACGAAGAAGGAATCAGTCTTTGTATTGTAAAAAAACAAACAAAATATAAATAAAAAATAAAATAAAATAAAATAAAAATAAAATTAAAAAAAAATAATAAAAATAAAATTAAAAAAATTAAAAAATTAAAAAATTAAAAATTAAATAAAAATTAAAAAAATAAAATTAAAATAATAAAAATAAATGATTAGGAATCTTCCAGTTTGGGACATGGAGAATCTGCTAAAAATTTAGGTTAGAAAATATTTTCATATTTTAATTTGTAAAGCTTTATTTTTTTTTATTATTTTTAAATTATTATTTTTAAATTAATATTTTTATTTTTATTTTTTCATTTGTTTTTTATTTTACTAAGGCGAAATTTATTTGAATGGGGTTCCAAACACTGAAATTAAAATGGACCGAGATAAGGCCAAAAATTGGTTCAAAATAGCTGTGCTTGCGGGTAATGAACAAGCCAAGTTCAGGTATCTTCTTTTTGAATTTTATTTTTTATTTTTGTTGTTTTGTTTTATTAAATTATTGATTTTATTTTAATATTAAATTATTTTAATTTAAATTTAAAATATTTTTTGTTTTATTTTTAATAATTATTATGTTTAATTTTTTATTATTTATTTTTTTATATTTTTATTTAATTTTTTATTTTTTTAATTTTTATTTTTGATTTTTATTTTATTTTTTAAATAGCCTTTCGCAATTGTACTCACTCTCAAAGGACAACTTCAAACCGTACAAAGCATCACTGTTGTTGCTGGAACTCATCAAAAACAATTTCGAGGGGTCACTCAAGGGGCTCTACACACTCATCCGCTCGGGCTTCCTCCAGTGGAACTGCTCCCTGCACAAGTACTGGATCGACGCCGTCTTCTGCGAGGACATGATGGAATCTGACAATAATCACAACAATGATAATAACAATAATGAAGAGAATGACAATATGCTCAATAACTATAATAATGAAATCAACATAAATCATTTTAATTTAAATCCTTTAAATAATAATAATAATAATAATAATGATTATAATAATAATAATGATTATAATAATAATAATGAAAATTATGATATCAATAATAATAATGACAATGATAATATTTTTTTTGTCAATAGAAAAAATAATGGCGATTTTCCCCTTGATTTGAACAATATCCTCGATTACAGCATCAGGCCCCTCAAACGTCTGTTCGATGACACTTTCCTGCTTTTGCTGCTCGTCTCCAAGTTCCGCAAGTGTTCTAGAATCCCCTCCATCTGCCATTTCGTCAAGGGCATCATGTTCATCATTCTCCAGCACGTTGCCACTTCTTTTTTGCCCTTATAAGGAACTTTTTTTTTTCTCAAATTTAATTTATTCACTAAGTCTTTATTGTATCATAAAACATTTTATTAATAAAACATTTTACATTAGGAAAAATAATTTGCATAATCAATTGTAAATTGGAAAATATATCTCCAAAATAGATGAATGATTTTTTTTTATTGAGTATTAAACAAAAAATTTTAATATGATAAGATTGAAAATTAATTTGTTGTTTCCGGATCTGGAAACACTTCTTTGATAATATTTTTGACTTCTTCTCTTTTTTCATTGTAAGTGCAGTAATCCCAGATACTCTTTGATAGAAAAACAATTCCGGTCAGAAGAGCAAATAATCCCAGAAAAGGAAGAGAAAATCCGAAATAAGCAGTGAAACAAATACCTGATATAACAGATGTCACAAATCCTATCAAATTGTTTTTGATGGATCTCCAGAATGAAGTATGTTCATATTGTTTTTCTAGTTGCTTCAATTTTTCTTCAAATTCATTTTCGTACTTCTGCCACTTTACTTCATCGTTTCCGATCTTTTGATGATTGTTATCATACTCTATTCTCAATTCCTCCATATTCTCAAGGAATTCACTCCCAGACCTTTGTTTGAAAAGAAAATAGACTGAAGCAAATGTTGTGACCAAACCTAGACCCATTTGGAAAATTGCATTTGATCCAACAGTTTTATAAAAGATATTATTCCATTTTTAAGTGTGGTGGTAAACGAATTAACTTGGACTGATTTCATCATCGCCATTTGAGTTGGAACTGCATTGCTTTTAAGAATTATTTTCAATGATTCAATAATTGCTGTAGAGGATCCTAACAATAATGTTCTGTAAGTATATTTATCTATCATGTTTTCCCTTAAGATGAAATTATTCCCATCACTAAGTGGTATGTTTGCAATCGGTTTTGGAGAATCAGTTATGCGATTTTCAGAAAGTTTTCCAGAAAATTTATCACACCTTTTTCTTCTGAATTCTTTTGAGAGCATATTAATTTTTTAATTTCAAATTTTATTTTTTTATTTTAATTGAAATTTTTTTTATAAAGAATACTCTTTTATATATTCATGAAATAAAATTAAGTACTCAATATTGTTTTGTTTGCCAAAAAACATCACTTTTCACAAAAAAAAAAAAATGTTGTCTAAACACTTTAAAAGAAAGGATAGTTTCAAGAAAAATCTTCTCAAAACCTCCGCATTGGTCACTGAGCATGAAAATAAATACTATTTGGTAAATGATAGATTCAACAGCAAAGAAATATCAAAAATAAACAGAATAACCACTCAATGTATTGAAAATCCAAAAGATATGCAAACACTCAATATGCCTCTTGAATCTGGCTACACAAAGAAAAGTTTTTTGGGGAAAAATGGATTTTTCGGGTCTTGGGATGATATTCCCGGATTGGTTTTTTATTCTCCCTCAAAAAACACAATGGTAATATCATTTCATGGATCGAATTTTTTGGCAGACTGGGGAACCAATATAAAGATTACACCAAAAAAATATGAAGATTTGGAATTAAATGGAGAAAAATTATCAGTGCACAGAGGATTCTTGGAAAAATACGAAAGATGCAAACAACAAGTACATGAAGTATTGGATGAATATTTCAAAGAATATAACATTAACAAAGAAGATTTGTTGGTGATTGTCACAGGACACAGCCAAGGAGCAGCATTAGCGTCATTGTGTACAATAGACATGGATGGTTCGATAACAAAGTCGAAAACAAAGTTTACTCTTTTCTTTTGGCTTCACCAAGATTATCATACATCGGGGGATCTTCTTGCAAAGAAATTTGTGAAGCATACAACGAGATTGTAGGGAAACACAACACAATCTCCTACACCATGCTCTTCGATCCTGTTTCTTTGGTTGGCTATGAAAATTTTTTTGGCTTTAAAACTCATGCATTGGGCTACTTAGCTATTGGCAACAGTCAAAAATTTGAGCACGGATTGTTACAAACTCTTAATGATGTGAAAGATAGGTTGAAAAGATGTGATTTTTCTGATTTGGAATTCAGCTCTGTCAAATTTTTCAAAATCTTCATTTCTCCTTTGCATTTGGGTGTCAATGTGATGTTTGATCCTTCTTTGGTGGAAAATGTCTCGGAAGATGTTTCTCTGATGAGAGGATCCAATTATCTCAAACAAAAAATAAAATGAAATTTGAAATTAATTGCTTTTTTTATTTTTTTTCAGAAATCAAAATTATTGTTGTAAAAATTCTCGAGCAAGATCAAAACTGAACTAACATTTCCTTTGAAATTGTATGAAACGATAAAAGGGCTTATTTCATCTTTATCAATTTTCTTTTCAGAATGAATAATCCCATGAATTCCTTTTTCTAAAAATCCACAAATGAAAAGAGGATTTATTCTCACCAAAAAATTTGAATTTTCTTCTTTTATCAGCTTTTCTGTTATTTCTTCATTTGTAAAGAAAATATCATCCATTTTTGAAAGAAAGAACAAAGTTTTTTCAACTTCTTTTGACACCTCATTTTGTTTTAGAAGCAAGAGAAAATTTGGGAAAATAAAGTAGGAGATTCCGATCAAACTTGTGAAAACTTGTACAGCAAGAGATTCATCGACCATCAATTCTTCTTCAGTTTGTTCATTTCTGAAATGTTTGATTTTTGTGAATAAAGATTCATCAATCCCTTTGAAATTGATATTTTTCAAACTTTTTAAATTGAAAAAAACAAAGAAGAATATATTTTTCACAAAAGACTCTTCATTCAATTTGATTTTGGAGTGAATGAATTCCCAAATACAAAAACTCTTGAAAAGAATTAATGCATTCTCCAAAAAAGAAGAAAAGGGAATGGGTTTTACTTTATTGAATAATTTTCTTGTCATCATATCAATAGGATAATAAAGAAAGATTTCTTTTTGAATTTTAAAGAAAAAGGTAGTGCTCAAAGCATTCACATAAGAACTGGAAGGAAAATCAAGTAATTTTTTTGCTTTTTTAAAAATTTTGTGATGGTCTCGTGAAAATATTCTGAAGTAATCTTCTCCATTTTTAAAAGATTTGTCATAAAAAATTCTTTGTAATAACAATTTTCTGGTGGTGTTGAGCCCACTGTCTTTATCCAAAAGTTTCAATACAGAATAGAACCCATTCAAGTAGTTCTCAAAATTCTCCTCGCTTTCTGTCTCACCCTTCATTTCCAAATATTTATTAAGAGAACATCTCCAATTTTGACATCCACAATATTCGTTCGAAATAGTCTCCAACTTTTTTTCTGGCTCTTCATTAATTTTTCTTAATTTTTTACTCAATATTTCCCGATCATCTTTCAACTCAATTTTTCTGACTTTGTTCTTTATAGTCCTCTTTTTCTTCAAAATATTCATTTCAATTTTTTTTATAATTTTTTTTTATTTTTTATTTAATTTTTTTTTTAAACTCATAATTTGACTTAAGAAAAATTTTGAGCTTTGTTGGATTGTTAAATTTATTTAAACTCCAAAAAATTGTCAAATAAAGCTAAAATAGAAAATTTGATTAAATCTTGTCTATACAAATTATTATTTTTCAGAAATCAAAATTATTGTTGTAAAAATTCTCGAGCAAGATCAAAACTGAACTAACATTTCCTTTGAAATTGTATGAAACGATAAAAGGGCTTATTTCATCTTTATCAATTTTCTTTTCAGAATGAATAATCCCATGAATTCCTTTTTCTAAAAATCCACAAATGAAAAGAGGATTTATTCTCACCAAAAAATTTGAATTTTCTTCTTTTATCAGCTTTTCTGTTATTTCTTCATTTGTAAAGAAAATATCATCCATTTTTGAAAGAAAGAACAAAGTTTTTTCAACTTCTTTTGACACCTCATTTTGTTTTAGAAGCAAGAGAAAATTTGGGAAAATAAAGTAGGAGATTCCGATCAAACTTGTGAAAACTTGTACAGCAAGAGATTCATCGACCATCAATTCTTCTTCAGTTTGTTCATTTCTGAAATGTTTGATTTTTGTGAATAAAGATTCATCAATCCCTTTGAAATTGATATTTTTCAAACTTTTTAAATTGAAAAAAACAAAGAAGAATATATTTTTCACAAAAGACTCTTCATTCAATTTGATTTTGGAGTGAATGAATTCCCAAATACAAAAACTCTTGAAAAGAATTAATGCATTCTCCAAAAAAGAAGAAAAGGGAATGGGTTTTACTTTATTGAATAATTTTCTTGTCATCATATCAATAGGATAATAAAGAAAGATTTCTTTTTGAATTTTAAAGAAAAAGGTAGTGCTCAAAGCATTCACATAAGAACTGGAAGGAAAATCAAGTAATTTTTTTGCTTTTTTAAAAATTTTGTGATGGTCTCGTGAAAATATTCTGAAGTAATCTTCTCCATTTTTAAAAGATTTGTCATAAAAAATTCTTTGTAATAACAATTTTCTGGTGGTGTTGAGCCCACTGTCTTTATCCAAAAGTTTCAATACAGAATAGAACCCATTCAAGTAGTTCTCAAAATTCTCCTCGCTTTCTGTCTCACCCTTCATTTCCAAATATTTATTAAGAGAACATCTCCAATTTTGACATCCACAATATTCGTTCGAAATAGTCTCCAAGTTTTTTTCTGGCTCTTCATTAATTTTTCTTAATTTTTTACTCACTGTTTCCTGATCATCTTTCAACTCAATTTTTCTGACTTTATTCTTTGCAATCCTTTTTTTCTTCAAAATATTCATTTCAATTTTTTTTATAATTTTTTTTTATTTTTTATTTAATTTTTTTTTTTAAACTCATAATTTGACTTAAGAAAAAATTTGAGCTTTGTTGGATTGTTAAATAAAGTTAAAATAGAAAATAAATTAAAATAATTTGGTTTCTTAATGATTTATTATTTATTATTTAAAGTAATCTTTTTTGTCAATGTTATTTGTATTATTATGGTATTTTGTTGAACATCGTCTTGTTAGGAGGGTTGTTTTCCTAGTTCCTCAAGAGTTTTAATCTTTTTTCAGCCAAAAAATTTTCATTGGCCAATTTTCTTTTTTTGGTGGATGACAAAGTGAAGAGAATAAAATAGTTGATAATTTCAAACATAATATACTTTGAAATCTTGAAAATGAATTTCTTAGAGTATTTTAATTTGTAACTAATCAAAAAACAAAGGATTCCTTCGTGGAGATAATTGGGTAAATATTTAGTATATTCTGGTAACCAAATGAGATCATTTTCAATATTTTCGAAAAATTAAACGAAACACAATTTCTATCATTTCAAAAACATCTTTAGTTTGATTTTTATCAAAAAAATTCTTTGCATAATCAACAATTCGACAATTTTCACGATCAAAATCATACAAATCATTTTCAATAAAATAGGAAATTCCATTTGTAAATTCTGAACAACAAAGAATTTCCAATGCATCTTCATCATCAAAATTTTTTGAGTTAACATCACCTTTATTTTCAATAAAAAATTTTATCGTTTCCAAATCTCTATTTTCACAAGCCAAATGTAAACAATTATCGCCAACTTTATTCTTGGTGTTGATGTCAAATTTAAATTCAATCAAGTATTTAACAATTTCCAAATTTTCAGAATTCGAAGCCAAATGCAAACAGTTGCTTCCTTGCTTATTTTTGATGAATACATCACATTTCACTTCTTCAACCAAATACTTTACCATTTCAATATTTCCATTGTTACAAGCCAAATGCAAACAATTCTCACCCTTTTTATTTTTAATGTTGGGATCACATTGTACTTCTTCAATCAAATATTTCATGAATTTCAAATCAAATTTATCATTCGTCAAAGCCAATAACAAACAATTATTTCCTCTTTCGTTCACAAAATAAGGATCGCAATCCATTTTTTCAACCAAAAATTGAATTAAATTAATACTTCCAAATAAGAAAGCATATTCCAAACATTCGTTTCCTTTGCAACCTATTTCCTCAATGAGATATCCAATAATATCCAAATTTTCATTTTTACAAGCCAAATGCAAACAATTTTTTTCATTTTCATTTTTAATGTTCGGATCACATTGTACTTCATCAATCAAATATTTTATAATTTCAATATTTTCGTTGTTACAAGCCAAATGCAAACAATTCTCCCCATATGCATTTTTGATATTGACATCACATTTCACTTCATCAATCAAATATTTTATTATTTCAATATTTCCGTTGTTACAAGCCAAATGCAAACAATTCTCCCCATATGTATTTTTGATATTTACGTCCCGTTTCACTTCTTCAATCAAATATTTTATTATTTCAATATTTCCATTGTTACAAGCCAAATGCAAACAATTTTCACCCTTTTTATTTTTGGTGTTGACATCATATTTCACTTTTTCAATCAAATGTTTTATTATTTCAATGTTTTTATTATTCATGCATGCCAAATATGAACCATTGTATCGATTTCTATTTTCAATATTTACATCATGTTTCATTTCAATCAAATATTTTATATTTTCAATATTTGCACCACTCATGCTTGCCAAATGCAAACAATTTTCCCAATTTCTATTTTCAATATTTACATCATATTTCACTTCTTCAACTAAATATTTTATAATTTCAATATTTTCATTATTCTTGCAAGCCAAATACAAACCATTGTCTCTATTTCTATTTTCAATATTTACATCACATTTCACTTCTTCAATCAAATATTTTATAATTTCAATATTTTCATTATTCTTGCAAGCCAAATGCAAACAATTTTCGCCATTTTTATTTTTGTTATTGACATCACATTTCACTCCTATCAAATATTTTGTTATTTCAATATTTTTGTTATTCAAACAAGCCAAATGCAAACCATTGTTTCCGTCTTCATTGTTCATTTTTGGATTACATTTCACTTCAATCAAATATTTTATTATTTCAATCTTTTTGTTGAATGCAGAAGCCAAATGAAAACAATTTTCGCCGTTTTTATTTTTGATACTTGGATTACATTTCATTTCAATCAAATATTTTGTTATTTCAATGTTTTTGTTATTCAAACAAGCCAAATGTAAACCATTGTTTCCTTCTTTATTTTTGATACTTGGATTACATTTCACTTCAATCAAATATTTTGTTATTTCAATGTTTTTGTTGAATGCACAAGCCAAATGTAAACCATTGTTTCCTTCTTCATTTTTGATGTATGGATTACATTTCACTTCAATCAAATATTTTATTATTTCAATATTTTTATTGAATGCACAAGACAAATGAAAACAGTTATTTCCATTTTTATTTTTTATATTTGCATCGCAATTGATTTCAATCAAATATTTTATTGTTTCAATATTTTTATTCAATGCACAAGCCAAATGAAAACAGTTATTTCCATTTTTATTTTTTATATTTGAACAATTTACTTCAATCAAATTTTTTATCACATCCAGACCATAATATGAAAAACAATAATGAAGAAGAGTGTTCCCATATTCGTCTGTTATCAAAGGATTGACTCCTTCTTTTATTTTGTTAAGACTATCTTTGCATTTACTTTGAAAGTGATCTACAAAAAAAAATATTTAGACATTAATATTGTTGATACGATCACAAAATAAGTGGTATAAATTTAATTCCCAATTAAGAGATATTATTTTACAACAGTTCTAAATTTGTTAAAAATTAATATCCGCTAACAAATTTTGGCATTTTATATAATTATAAAAGCTTGATTAATGTTTGCTGATTATAACAATGATATTTTTTATAGGATTATTTAAATTTCAATATATTATGCAAGATATTAAGCAGATATTTGATTATGTTGTGATATCATGTTAAATTAATGCTTTTAATAATTAAATATGATCGTCAAAATATAACATATTATTAATTTTAATTGGTTGTATATATGAAATTTTTATAAACTTTATCGAGTAAACAGTAAAAACCAAGAATCGCATCGAAATTAAAACAAAAAATAAAATATTTTTCNAAGTAAGCCAAGTATTTGTATTTAGAAAACAACTTTGCTTCTCTTATCAATTTATAATCTACTTTCGTTCCTTTTTTAAAAGAATTTTTATTTTATTTTTTTATTTTTTTATTTTTTTATTTTTTTATTTTTTTTTATTTTTTTATTTTTTTATTTTTTTATTTTTTTATTTTTCTTTTTTTTTTTTACCTGACTTTTCCTCCACAGGAGTAAAGTTCAATTGATTATTACATACAAATTGATGTTGTTTTGTGACTAAAACTGTACCAGTTGTCCAAGGCTTAAAAAAAAAAAAATTAATTAGACACAATGAAATTAACAAGACAAAAATAAAATAAAATAAAATAAAATAAAATAAAATAAAATAAATGATAAAAATGAAAAATAAAAATCATAGAATAAAAAAATTAAAATCTAATTAAAAAAAAATGAAAAAAAAAAATAGTTAAAGATTAAAAAATAAAATAAAATAAAATATAACAGATTAAAATAATGAAATTTTTTTTTTTTTTTTACTTGGTTGGTAGTATTTGAAAGTTCGATGGCATGCCAGACATCTTCGATCTTGGTCTCGGGGTTGCTGTATAGATTTCTGTCGCTGATCTTGCAGTGGTAGATGTCTTTGTACTTGAAAGTCTCGGTGAAGAGGGGCACAGAGACTCTTTCGTTCTTTTTGAGGAAAATGTTTTGGAATTTGTACAAGTGCAAGTCGTCTGAGTTTGATCCTCCTTTTAAAAAATCAAAAATTGAAATTATAATTGAAAATTAAAAATTGAAAATTAAAAATTAAAAAATAAATAAAATACAATACAATGTAAAGAACATAATTAAAAAATAGTTAATAATAAATAAATTAAACAAAAATGAAAAATTATTAGAATAAAACTATAAAATTAAAAAAATTAAAATAAAAAATAACAATAAAAAATAAAAAATAAATATAATATTTTTTTTACCGTTCAAATCAAGTTTTTCATCATCTTGGATAACATGTGTGAAAACGTTGTTGTTGGTCATGATATTGCTCATTCTGTTTTGGGTCAACATGCTGTTACCCTTGTTGCTGGACAAGGAGGAGAGGGACGAGGAGCCCATGGAGTCGAGGGAGTTGATGAATTGCTCCACTTTGTCCTTTTTGGTGAAAGGGTCGTCCACTCTTGAGAAGTTGATGTTTGGAAATCCAGCGATACTAGAAAATGAATTTAAGAATAAAAAAATTAAAATTAAAAAAATTAATTGGCGAAATAAAAATTAAATTATTTTCGGCTTTTTTTATTTACCAATTTAAATTTGTACAGTTGAGATCTTGCACATCGTTCAGAATGACGGCATTCGCACTCAAACTGATTTCCTTCTCATCTTTGAGGTCGATGTTGTACTTCATGCAGAAAGTGATGCCACTGGTCATGTATCTCTGGTAGATATTGGCTATAATAAAAAAAGTTTAAGGAAAATTCAAGATAAATGATAAATGATAAATGGCTTTTTTCAATACCTGTTTCCCTGTTTTCATTGAGTTCATATTCAACTATATGACTGCATACATTTTCTTTTTGGAGAAATTCTGCGTTGATTGGATCTGAGGATAAGGTGGAGACGGATCTGATATCCTTCAGATTGATCACATAGTAGCTGCTGAGTTTCAAATCTTGGAAGATAGCCACTTCTCCGATGGTGATTTGCCCTATCTTGTCATTCTCTGGAAATTTTGTTGGGATATCGATCAATTTCACTGTGATTGTTTTATCCTTCAATCCTATTTCCAATTCTCTTTCTATATTGGCAAGCAATATTTCTTTTTTTTTTTCAATTGAAAAGGGTTTAAATAATTAATATATTGAGATGTCAGATCTCCAAAAGAGAGGAATGTATTTCTTTTACCTGTTATATTTGTTGCCAATTTTTTAGATTCTCCGATCACATTTTGGGTTGATACTTTTTTTACTGTGCAATTATTATCTCCCAAATATTGCAATGTTCCAATGAGAATGTCTTTTGGGAGCTATACAAAATGATTTAATTTATTTTGAATGAAAAATTTGTCAAATGTCCTTTTATTTACTTCGTTGAATATTTTCTTTGTCAATTTCTTTGTTACTGGAACGGTATTTGAAATGAATCCTTTTCCATTTTTAAATAAGAAAACATTTGTTTCAATTTCGGATATTTCTTGTTTCATTTTGTTGTTGTTTTGGTGTTTTAATTTTTTGTTCAATTTTTTTTTTTTTTTTCAATTTCTATTTCCATTTTTTTTCCCTTTTAAAATGTGGCAAGCTTTTGATAAAAAATAAATTATAAATTCAAAATATCCAAGCTTCTTGTTTGTTGAAAAACTCATCAAAATTATTAAATAAATAATTCAAAATTTCATCATTAAAAGTTTAAAACTTAATCGAGAAATAATTAAAGTTGTAAACAAAAAAATTTTTTTTTAAATAATCTATTGAACAATTTGATGTCCATGATCATTTTATTTTAAAAATCTAAAAGATCAATTTGAAATTTGTTTTTCCTTTTGCTGAAAATATAAAAAAAATAGCTTATTTCCAAAGATGTCAGTGAATATACATAAAATGATAAAGATTGGCAATGCCAAAGCAATCAAAAAGGAAATAAAGAAGAATAAGAAATTATTGGAACTCACGAATGAAAAGGGATCAACCATATTGCATACAGCAGCACAAGGTATATTGAATATTAATAATATTTGATTCAATTAATCAAACCAATTGCTAAATCAACAAACAAATAGAGGGGAATGTTGAAATAGTTAAAATGTTATTGGATCTAGGTTCTGCCATCAATGCAACAGATTTTGAAAAATATACTCCCTTGTTGGAAGCTGCATCACAAAAACATTTCTCAATAGTGAAAAGTAAATAATATATAATTTGGAAGAAAGAGAAAAAAATATTAATATTTTTTATCTTAAAAGATGAAAAAAGAGCATTATATATCCAAATATAATTTTATATCCCCTAAAAAGAATTTGATCATCATCAATATATATGATCCTCTTATATATTTTAAAAATAAATATTCTTAAATACTCTTAGTTCTTTTGGACAGAGGAGCTGATCCAAGTATACTCAATACGGGTAATAGTGGGATAATACATTATCTTATAAGAAACGATGATGAACAAAGCAAAAACGATTTGAATTTTCAAAAACAACTCATCGTGCAATGCATCAAATTGGGAGCCAACATCAACACCAAAAACAAATTTGGGGAAACGCCTTTACATCAGGCGATAATGAGAAGGAGTTTTGAAATGACAGAATTCCTCATCGAACAAAAAGCAGATATAAATAAAATCAACAAGTAAAAAAAAAAAAAAAGAAATAAAAAGAGGATATAAAAAATTTTTGATAAAGTGCAATCTTAAAATATAAACTGATATAATCTCAATTATTTTGCTTTTTGAATATTTTTTTTATTTTTTTTATTCAAATAAATATTTTGATTTATTTTTCTCTCTAATAGATTTGGGGAGACGGGTTTGCATAAGGCGGTGATTTTGAAAGATTTCGATATGGTCAAGTTTTTATTGGAAAATGGCGCAGATTTGACGATTGAAAGCTCGAGGGGTACTGCAAGAGAATTATGTGATCCAGTGGAAGATAAAAATATCTTCGATTTATTAAGTAAACAAAAAAAGAAAATAGAAAAATATAATATATATAAATATATAATCTATATCAAACGGAATATTACACTTTAGAAAATAATATTAAAGGAAAATAATCCAAATATTGGAATGTAAAGTTTTATCATAAAATTATTTTGAAATAAATATATTAAATTTTTTTGAAATGATACTTTGTCCTTTATATCCAGAAAGAAATTTTGATATACAACAACATATCTTTATTTTTTTTTCATTTCGAACAGTTTTTGCCGAATCAAACAAAGTCTCAGGTGAGAGAAAAGATGTCGCCCAAAGGACTCAAAGAAAATCCAGGTATTATGACACTTGGCAAAGAATGAAGGAAATAAGCGGTGACCACACCTCAAAGGAAATGTACATACCAACTTTTTATTTTTTATTTTTTTGAATTTTTTTTTGAATTTTTTGAATTTTTTTTCTTAATTTTTTATTTCAACAAATTTTTTTTTTTTACTCAGTGGACCATCGGACGGAGATTTTCCAGAAAATTTGAATATTACTAATTTGAGGAGCAACAGTCAAAGAAAGAGCTCCGTCAGCATCAAAGACTCCAACACCTACTCCCCCGAAAGCGGTAGAAGGGACTCCGACAGGAGGGATTCCAGCAACAGCACTACTGTTTCCAGAGGAAGCAGCATGACCCCTGTCAAAAAGAAATTGGACGACTTAGGAGATGATAGTAAAATTTTTTATTATTATTTTTTTAAAATATTTAAAAAAAATTTAAAATAATTTTTTATTTTCTTCATTTCTTTGTTTTTTTCTCATCATTTTTTTTTGTTGAATATTTTTTTAAATTTTTTTTAAATTTTTTTTCAACAGCTCAAGAGCAAGAATCAATTCAAATTTCAGAATTTTATAAAAATCAAACAAAATGGGAAGAGAGCAATGTCCCAATGGTAACAGAGGACAATCAGTTCCGCATTGAGACAACTGGAAATGGGGATTTAAAAGATGTCAATTTGTTGAAAATCACCGAAATTTATAAAGATGGTTTCTACGAAAAGGGTTAAAATTATTTTTATTTGTAATATTTAAATTTTAATGTGAATTTAAAATTTTAATATGAATTTAAAATTTTTTTTTAATTTTTTTGTTCTCTGATGTTTTATTGGTGAATTTTTCTGTTTTTTAAATTTTCATTTTTTAGACATTTGTTGGTTTTTTTTCAACCCAAATTAATAAAAAAGATTAACTAGAAAAAATTTAATTTATTTTTTTTCATTTTTTTTTATTTAATTTTATTTTTATTATGATCAATATTTTTTATTTTTTTTTTTTATTTCTATTTTTAGATTTATTTTTCATTTTCTCATTTTCTCATTTTTTTCATTTTTTTCATTTTTAATTGCAAAGAACACTACAACTTCTTGGCGATACCCATGAACGAAAAACAAGGAAACTACGGGATCATCTCCGTGCTCACCACCCCCGACAAAAACGACAACCACAAAGTGCTCTACATGAGTAAAGACGGCTACACCCTCGTCAACGCCGCCACCAAGAGTTTGGAAGGCAAGAAGCCTCTCATTGAAAAGTTACTGAAGTGGATCCAAACTGAAATCAAGGACTTCATCTTTTCGGAGGTTTATTATGTGGAAAGTCCTGAGATTCAAGAGGAATTGCTCAGAATTGAAGCTTTATTCTGAAGTAAAAATTTATTTTTACTCTTTCCAATTTTTTTTTATTTTTCATTCCGTTTTTTTTTTTTTGAATTTTTTTTTTTTTGATTAATTTTTGATTGATTTGAGATTATTGAATAAAAATAATTATTTAATTTATTTTTTTTTTTTATTTTTTATTTTTATTTATTTATTATTTATTTATTATTTATTATTTTTATTTTTATTTTTTTATTTTTATATTTTTCATTTTTTATATTTTTCATTATTTTTTTATTTTCATTTTTATTTTTAATTTGATTTGAATATTTTTTAAGAAAACTTTTTGCTTTCGTGTTGGTATTGTATATTAAAGAAGACCAAAAACAAGAGCAAGAAATGTTCTTGAACGAGGCTTCTCCTTCTTTCATCCAGTTTTGGAATGTATTGGTGAAAAAATTGGTAAAATGAGTTAATAAAAATATAAAATGAAAATAAAAAATAAAAAAATTAAAAAAATTATAAAAATTATAAAATTATAAAAATTATAAAAATTAAAAAAATTATAAAATTGAAAAAATTAAAAAATTTAAAAAATTAAATTAAGAAATACAATAAAATATTCTTATTTTTGTTCTTTAGATTTAATGGGTTGGGAGGTTATAGAGGACAACTTTGTGTTACTTGTAATAGTTTTTTTTTTTGATAACAATTTTTTTGACTTTTTAATTTTTTTGTACATTTCCAGCTCCTGGTGACTCCTATTATACTGAATGGAATGGTATTTCAAATTTTTTTTTTTTTCATTATAAATTTGTTTTATTCTCATTTTTTTAATTTTTAATTTATTTTAATGAAATATTCTCATTCATGTTAATTTTAATTCTTCTTTTATTTTTTATTTTTCATTTACCAATTTTTTTTATTTATTTTTTATTTACTTTTTATTTATTTTTTATTTATTTTTTATTTTTTATTCACCAATTTTTTTATTTATTTTTTATTTACTTTTTATTTATTTTTTATTTTTTATTTATTTTTTATTTTTTATTCACCAATTTTTTTATTTATTTTTTATTTATTTTTTGTAACAAAAAAATTAAATTTTCTCTCCTAAAAGGACTCGAAATCATGTACCACGTGACCACAATGATGAATGCCGAACAACAAAGACGTCTCGTGGGAAACGACACAGCGATCGTCTACTTCCACGAAAGCTCCTCGCAAACCTTCAACTCCAGCGCGCCGCGCTCCGCCATGTCCCAAATCTTCTCCGTCGTCCAGCCTCGTAACCCCTCCCACTACAAGGTCTCCTTCCTCTCCAGGAACAAGATTCCTCATTACAAACCTCACTTGCCTAAGGATCCCACTTTCGATGTCAGCACCAAGGAGGGCAAGGAAAACTTCCGCGACTTTTTTTTGACCAAGTTGGTCAATGGTTATCGTACTGCCATTGACTCTCCTCCTTTGGACAAGATGTTCAAGAGGCCTAGAGAGTAAGATATTATTTGTTTTTTCATTTTTCATTTTTCATTTTTCATTTTTCATTTTTCATTTTTTATTTTTTATTTTTTATTTTTTATTTTTTATATTTTTATTTTTTTATTTTATTTTTATTAATGTTTTTATTTTCATATTTTTTATTTTATTTTTCATTTTTCATTTTTCATTTTTATTTATTTTTTATTTTTTATTTTTTTATTTATAATTATCTCATTTTAAATTTTTTTATATTTTTTTTGATTTTATTATTCATTTTTTTTTTGATTTTCTTTTACTTTTTTTTAAATTCGTTTTTTCAATTTATTATTTAATAAACAATTAAATTTATTGTTCAAAATAAGGTTTAAAAACTTATTTATTTTCTTATTTTAATATTCATTTTTTACTTAAATTTAGTATTTTTATTTTAAAATTATTAATTTCTTAAAATGAAGTATTTTAATTAATCTTTCAAATTAAAGTTTTTCACATTAATTTTTTTAAATTTTTTTTTTTCTAGAGCTGGTATCAAACAAGTTTGTGGTGTAAGAGAAACTGTTTTTAAATTTTTTTTAACATTTGTTTAATGGTTTTTCCCTCTATATGTAGTCTTTTCCTTTTAAGGGCAAAACTAAACACAAAAGAAAACCAAAGAAGAAATAATTTGGTTCAGAACCCATTCCCAACTCATAAAAAAATCTAATTGGAATTTTTATTTTTGTTTTTTTTTTCAATGAAATTTCAAAAAACTCCAAATCAAAAAAAAAAAAAAAATCACAAATCCACTTTCTCTATCTATAAAAATCTTTTTCAAATCAAATTAAATTAAAGAATTTGTACTTTTTATAATTATTTTTTTCTTCAATAAAAAAAAATATGAAAGGGAGATTAACAAGTTAATCTCAGCAAACTTATCAGAGCAAGATTTGTGGGATGCTTAGCCAAATCTGTTACTAACCAAGTCTATTCCAAATCTACTAACCAAAAGGTGGGGAACTACATAGTATGGGTAGAAATGACCCTGTGAACTATCTTTATTAATTTATTTTTTTATTAATAAAAAAATGAATTAATAAAAAAAAAATTGATCAATTTTTTTAGAAAGCTTTTCATTTTTTTACACCCAATTATCATTAAAAATTTGATCTTCATTAAAATTTGTTCAAAAATTATTGTATGATGATGGATCTTTGTTATTTGATCGGGAGCCAAGAATCCTTGAGGATCCAGGAGGAAGATGTCAAGAATTTCAAAAATTCTCTATCCAGAGCCCAGAATGATGATCCGTAAGAAAAATAATGAATACGAAATAACAAAATTTTCATTTTTTGTTGGATGAATATAATTCAATTCTCAGATATGCACAGATGGAAGTCTCCATTTATTTCTATTATGGAATAGGATGTGAGAAGAATAAGGATCTGGCAATAGATTGGTGCATAAAATCCAAAAAATCACATAATGTATTGACCTATGCAATCCTTAATTACTATGGATGTAAATCAAATTTATAAATTAACACCATATGGCCTTTATTAGTGGTGAATTTTTAATTTTAAAATTAATAAAAAAATTATAGGGGAGATAGAAAGGAATTGCAGATTGGCATATAGTCAATTGAAACAAATAGATTTAGAGAATAATAAGAATTATTCCAATTTTTTGATAAGCCAAATTTATCAGATGGTAATAAATTTATATTTAATATATTTATTTTAAATATAAATATAATAAATTAATTTTTTTAAAGAAACATTTGTCTTCTTTCATTATTAGTTTTTCCAAAATAAATCTTAACAAACTAAATTATTCAATTTTTCTTTTTATAAAAAGCTTGGTTTTCTTTTGAAAGAAGGGGAGGGATGTTGCAAAGACTTGCAAGGTTATTATTTTTTTTTAAAAAATAATTTTGATATATTCATATTTTAACTCCTTTTTCTTTTTTCAGATAGTTTCTATTTTTATCGAAAATCTGCCGAATTGGGACATCCTAACGCTGTTTGTAATTTGGGTAACCTTTTCAAGTATTTTTTAATTTTTTCATTTTTAAAACTTATTACAGGATCTTATTTTTTTTTCAATTTATTAAATTTTTTCTTTTTTTTAATTTTTTTAAAAAATTATTTCATTTATTTTCACGTAAATACTATTTTTTTTTTATAATTTATTTTATTTTATTTTATTTTTTATTTTTTATTTTTTATTTTTTATTTTTTATTTTTTATTTTTTATTTTTTATTNGAGTTTCTCTTTTTATTGGTAATCGGAGAATGAGGAGATTGTTTTATGGTATTATTAATGGTGATATTATTATTTATTATTATTTATTTTTTAATTCATTTAAATTTTTTTTTTGTTATTAATAAATATTTTTAAAAGTTTTTGTTTTGTTTTTGTATTAATTTATTTTTTGATTAAAAAAGAAAAGATACCCAAAAACAAAGAAGAACCAACTATTTTCGAGACAACTTCATAATCAAATCTATAAAAATCAAATTCATATCCTTATTTTTTTTTATTGAATAAATAATTAAAATAAAAAAAGTAAACTAATTTCAAAATTTTTTTAGTTTCTAAGTAAACAATTTAAAAAAATTTTTTTTTATTTATTTTTAATTATTTGAACAACTTTGTTTTATATCTTTGTATTATTTCTTGATTAAAAAGGTTTGCATTAAATTTAAAATCAAATTAAAATCAAATCAAATATTATTTTAAATTTTTACCCAAAATTCCGGTGAGAAGATTAACAAAAGACATGATCATAATCAAAACCAAAGCTAATACGATGACTGTTTCCATCAATCTACCTTTGATATTATTATTTCTTAATCCTGCTGCTTCATTATAAAGATAAGCAAAAGGTAAGAGAATGAACAACGATAAATCACTCGCTTTCAACATTTTGGACCATAATAAAGCAGATAAAGAAAAGCTAAAATTTAATGCATAACTATCTGGCCAGATTGTTATTCCTAATTTCAACAATATTGTTCCTGGAAATAAAATTACTAATGCTATGGATACTGAGATAGAAATACATGAACAGAAATAACTGAATAAATAAATATTTGGTAAAAATTGAAAAATATTCAGTTTTTTATCTTACAAAATTAATCTGATGTCATTCATATTTTGTTTTTCTGAAATTAGTATGGGAGTAGAAAAATTTTTGTAAGGATATAAGTCGGTTATTTTGAGATATCTTGTGATAATGATGTTTGAAAAAGCATATAAAAATGTTATTATCAAGATTATCACCTTTTAATAAGATTAAATACTTTAATTATTTTAAAAAGGATTATTGATCTTACTATCCATTCACTTAGAATTGTATTAAATGGATTGATAATTTCCATTTCAAAATGAGAAAACCAAGATTTTTTTTTTGATTTTTTAAATGATTGGTGACTCAAATGGATTAATGGAAGATCTTCCTTATATCATACGTTACATAATGATTACAAGATTTTATTTTATTGTGAACAAAAAAAAAAAAAATTGTCAGTTTTTTTGTTCCAATGGGATTTTCATTTTTGTTGGTAATCTTTTTCCTCGGTTTTCATAAAATTTAAATAACTTGTTTTTGGGAAAATATAGATCATCAATAGGTTTGTAGAATTATTTCTTTACAAAATTTTAAAATCTCCTGATTATATTATAAAGGCAAGGGAAGATAAGATTATCCAAATATTATGAAACCTATACACCAAAAGAAAAAGAAAGAATCACAAGAGATGTTTTTTCATTAGTTAATAAGAGGAGAAATACTTACTGTTCATTCGTTGAATGGAAAGATAGCAAATTGGTATATAAAACATATGCCAATTTGCATTTTATAGCTTGTATAAATAATGACGATAATGAATTAATTGCCCTCGAAATAATACATCATTTTGTTGTAAAGAACTATTAATTCATAATTCTAAAATAAATAAATTCGTTGACCACTAGGTATCATTGGATAGGGTATTTGGGAATGTTACAGAACTGGATATTATTTACAATTTTTTGGATGCATATTTTTTATTAGATGAAATTATTTTGTCGGGTGAAATTCATGAAACATCAATAAAACATGCTGTGAGATATTTTCAATGTAATTTCCCTTTTTTTTTTTTGAATTCTAATTTTATTCTTTTCAAAGCTTCCTGTTTGACAGAAGAAGATAAAGTTTTTGAAAAGATGTTGCAACAACACTTTTAACTAATAATTGTATTTTAATTAAAATTTATGGTTTCAAAAGAATTTTAAACAAAATTTATGGTTTTTTAAACAAAATTGTTTTTTTAAATTTTTTAATTGTTCGGTTTTTTAATTATTTGGAATTTCTTCTTTTTTGGAACCAGCATCCACCATGAAATTAAAAGTATAAGACAAAACAAAAGAAACAGAAAGTAAAGTAGAACAAATAGCGAAAACAGTTTCGTTGTTGAGAGAAGAAACTTTTAACAAAACTGCCACCACAATAGCATTCAATGGCATTCTGAAAAAACTCATAATACTTGATCTTGATTTTTCATCAATGTAATTTCCTCTCAACGTTCCCATGCATGGAAAGAATAGTCCACAGCATGTTTCAAAGACCAAAAATGATGCAATCAAATACAAAAACTCTTTGCTGAAAAATATTGACACACCTTTCATTTAATTATTGTATATTGATAATAATAATAATAATAATAATAATAATAATAATAATAATAATAATATTTATAATAATAATAAAAAAATTTTTAAAATAAGTAAGAAATAAAAAAAATAAAAAATAAAAAATGGAGTTTTTACAAAAACAGCAAGTGGAAATGAAAAAGATGAAGGAAATCAAAGTTTCAGGTCTTACAGATTTTCTAATTAAGAAAGAAAAGATGTTACTTCCTATCATAATGCACACCATAAAACAAGCAAAGATCAAACCATACGGAATGCTTGTATTTTTTGGTAAAGAATCTATTATTGCTGGACTCCACATGAATACAAATGTGTACATAGATGCTTCAAACAATGATTGCATCAATCCTAGTACCATTATCTTTTTATCTATTTTTTTTCAATTTAAATTGAATCATTATTTGATTTATTATTATTAATTTATTTTATTTGATTTATATTTATTTATTTATTTATTTGATTTATATTTATTTATTTTATTTATTTTATTTATTTATTTATTTTATTTATTTTATTTATTTTATTTATTTTATTTATTTTTATTTATTTTATTTATTTTATTTATTTT
>JAMYWO010000120.1:0-21676 GCA_024220525.1 Cochliopodium minus | reverse complement strand
GATTTGGGCAGTTTTGATTCATCTATGTTGAAATCATAATCTGCATATTCTATCCAATCCACTTCATCTTTGAATTTCAATTCTGATTCTTCTATTGAAGATCAAGAGAAATATTAAAATGAAACAAAGAAAAGTTAAGAAAATTTGATTCTTCAATCAATTCTAATTTATGTTTATGCGATTAATTTCAAAAAGATATTTTTCCTTACCTTTATCATCTTTTGATTCACCTGATTTATCTTCTTCTTTAATTTCATCTTTCTCTTGAATGTATTTTGATTGTGGATTTTCAATCTCACCTTTTCTTGATTCCTCTTTATCATCTGATGATATGAAGACCTCTTTTTCTTCTTTTTTCGATATAATACTCTTTGCTTCTTTATCTTTCAAGAGATCAAGTTTATTGTTAATATCTTTGAATCTTTTTTGTGTATCCAGATCAATGTCTTGATCTGTTGTTGATTTTTCTAGTGATAATATTGATTCAATTGAAAGAATTAGAATTTCAAATGTTATAGGTATAGTTTTTGTACCATTTATTTGAATGAATCTTGAATTACCAAATGATAATTTTTCAAAGTTATCGAATTTCAAGATGCTAAACAAATTGATGAAATAGAAAGTGAATATAATCATTACAATCGCAAAGATATATTTCTTGTTCATTTTTTTTTTTATTTGGGAGTGTATTCGTGTCCTCTTTTAGTTAAAAAAAAAATGCTTTCCCTTCCAACCAATTTATTGATATATATTTCATTCAACTTGGAAATTTTGGAGATCTACCACTTAGGAAACACTTGCAAACATCTCTCGAAAATATTAAACAGCGAATTGTTGTGGAAAAAAATAGCACAAAATGAAATTGATGAGGTAGAAGATTTGAAGGATATTTTGGAAGAATATAAAACCTATAAGAATATAGTCAAAGAAGGATTGTTCAAATGGGATATAAATTTGAATGAAAAAGAAGAAAATTTGAAGGTAAAAAAATATGAAACATAAAATTTAAATATTGAGCAATTCTTTAGTTTTCAAACAATTACAAAAAATTGGAAATTGAAACAAGTAAATTTTTTTGTTCAATATAAAATTTAAATGAATCTGAATTCATTTTTTTTATTTGAAAGAAGATAAAATGATCACTATTCTTTCTAAAACTATCATGAAACCTGGGTTCAGGTATGTAATTGAGTTGGAGTGTAATGCTCACAGATATGGGACAACAAGTGTTGGATTATGTGATGGAAATTATAATACACAAATACAAAACAATATTTGTTCAGGACCAGATTCTCTGGGTTAAATTTATTTTTTTTCAAAGTAAAATTAATCATATACAAATGAGTTCCATAATAATGTATCTTATGTTGAGATATAAATTAATCTTAAAATTTTAAATCCGAATATGTAAAATCAACGAGATAATCTTTTCATTTATGGATAGATTGAAAGAAATATTCATTATCTCAAGATTTTAATTTTAAAAGGTGAACATATTTGTTCCACGTATTTTACATTTAGAGTGAAAAAGTTAATCTGAGAAGATTAAATTTTTTTTAAAAGGATATACATGTGGATACATAGCAAGCTCAGGTAAATTACATATGTTGTATATGTATCTAGAAAACAATAAATTTTCTTAATACAGGTAGTTTGAGAAAATTTGAAGGAAATCTGATTTTCGCGAAAGAAAAAGATGTGAGATTGATTTTAAAGATTGATTTGGTTGACAAAGCTTGGCTCACTTACAAAAAAGACAACCCCCCCGAAAAGAATTTTTTGTCACTAGATGGTCTTGATATTGAGAAAGGTGTCAAGTTGGGAGTCACTCTCATTGAAGCTCTCGATTCTTTTCATGTTGTTAGTTTCAAGAGTGTTTCTTCTTTTACTCCTCCCATCGTTGATTGATCATTTATTTTAAAAATTAAAAAATTCAAATAATTTTTTTCATAAATTGGCTTTTATAATTTTTTTTTCATTTAATTGAATTATTTTAATGATTTTAAATTATTTTGTTCGTTCATTTAGTGTTTTTTTTGATTAAATCATTAAAATTGATGTACTTTTGAGTTTCTTCTTGTTTTTCAACGAGACTGGCAAGTTCTTTTAATACAAGATTAATTGATTGTCTAAAAATGAAANACAAGCTTTAAGAGATGATCTTCCGACACAATATAAATCAAAGCAAAATATTCTTAAAAATAAAAAAATAAAAAATAAAAAATAAAAATATTCTTAAAAATAAAAATAAAAATAAAAATAAAAATAAAAATAAAAATAAAAATAAAAATAAAAACAAAAAAATAAATAAAAAATTTACCAGTGTTCCATTTTTTGCAAGAAAGACACAAAGGAGGGATGCCAGTGGTGAAATCTTTGATTTTAGGCTTGGTACCAGAATAGTACAAATCATCAAAAATGAGAACCTGAAAAATGATGTTCTCTGTGTCTGGCAAGATGTTCATGTCCGTGAAATTAAACTCTGTGTGAATGTATTTCATTGGCTAATATAAAAAAAATGAAATAAAATAAAATTAAACTCAAAAAAAATAAAAAAAAAAAATAAAAAAAATAAACTAAACTCAAAAAAAAAACTTTAAATAAAAAAAAAAAATAAAAAAAATCAAAAAAATAAAAAAAATAAAAAAAATCAAAAATAAAAATAAAAATAAAATAAAAATAAAAATTGATCAATTTGTTTATAAAAATGATAACAGAAAATTAAAAAAAATAAATTAATAAACTTAAAATTAACATGATTAAATAAAATTAAAATTTTATTAAAAACAAAAAAATAAAAAAATGTAATGAAGGTAATAAAAAATGAAATATTAATATATAAAAAAATAAAAATAAAAAATAATAAATTAATTTTTTATTTTATTAAAACAAAAAAATCAAATCAAATTAAAAATACAAAAAAAAAATAATTATAAAAATAAATAAATGGAAATATTAAAAAAAATAATTTTTACCTCAACCATGGAATTCAAAGAAAAATTGCTGTTGAAAATATAAAGGTTGGGAAATCTCTTCTCCGAAACTTCCGCAAGCTTTTTCAACTCGATGTCTCGAATGTCAATCAAACCCTCTTTCTTCAAAACTTTGCTGGCGATGTTAGAAAAGTAACAAAGAGATGAATACTTCCTTTCATAACTGTAAAAATTGTATGAGAAATCTTCAAATTTTTTTCCCTAAAATATAAATGTTTTTAATAAATTTCAATTTTTTTGTTAAAAATTAAATATTTAATTACTTTTGAACTATTTACATTTTAATGCTGATTAAATGTAATTAAAAAAAAATTTAATTTTATTTTTTTATTTCTATTTTTTTATTTTATTTTTTAATTTATATTTTTTAATTTTAAATTATTATTTCCCTTTTTTTTTTATTTTATTTTGAATGTTATTTTTTATACTCATTGTAATTACATTTTTATTTTATTTGAATTTTTAATTTCTTATTTTCTTATTTTATTTTTTAAAATTAACAAGATAATATTTGAACAGTTATTATTTATTTTTTATATCTTATTTTTTATTTTTTGTTTTTTTTTTTTAAAAAAAAATTTTTTACTCGAGAAATAGGAACAATGATGTTCTCAAAATCGGGACGATATCCTCCTGCATCTGTTTTGTGACTGAAAGGAGTTTCGTAGTCAGAAAAACGCAAACCATGCATACATGTGTCCTTCATCCATTTATTCTTCCACACCGAATAAAACACTGATGCCTTTTCGATAAAAAATTAAAATTAATTAATAAAAATATGTAAAAATTTGTAAAAATTAAAAATTAAAATTAATAACAATAATTAAAATAATTTAAAAAATAATCAATAATAAATTAAATTTATCATAAAAAATAAAAATTCAAATACAATATTATAAATATAAATAATAATGGACAAATAAATTTAAATTTTATATGAATAAAAAAAATAATACAAAAAAAAATTGAAAAAATTGATTAAATTATAATAAATGGACAAAAATATATTTAAATGAATAAAAAAAAATTTAACAAATTTAATGAAAATAAAAAAAAAAAGATAAAAATTTAAAAAATGAAAATAAAAAATGAAATAAAAAAAAAAGAGAAAACTACCATATCACAAACAGTTTTGGGAGAATTGTTGTTCATATTTTTGATGGCGTCAACTCTTGCTTTGTTGGCATATTCCAACAATTTTGTAAAATATCTTGCACGTCCTGCTATTGGAAAATTCAAGTTTTTCATTTTTGATTTGTGCATAGCTGGTAGTGTTTCCTCTCCTACAATGTTTTTTTAACAAAAAAAAATTAATTTAATTCTTAATTAATTCTTATTTTTATTCATTTTTTATTTATTTTTGATGTTTTTGATTTTATTTTTATTTTATTTTATTTTTATTTTATTTTTATTTTTCTCTATTTTAATATCTAATTAACGTATTTTTATTTAATTTTGATTTTTTAAATTTTATTCTCATTTTATATTTTATTTACTTTATTTTGATTTTTATTTTATTTTATTTTTTATTTTAGTTTCATTAAATTCAAAATTAAATAATTTCATTTTATTAATTTAATTTTAGTTTTATTTTTAACTTTAATTTATTATTTTTTATTTCTTTTAATTATTTTTTATTTCTTTTAATTATTTTATTTTTATTTATTTTTATTATCATTTTTTATTTTTGTTTATTTTTATTTATTTTTATTTATTTTTATTTATTTTTATTTATTTTTATTTTTTTCATTTTTTTTAATTACCATAACATTCTTTGATTTGACTGGAAGTAGCACTGAAGGGATCATAATAAAGCTCCTCACAAGTATCATCCCAAAAAGCAAACCAAAATTTTTTGGAAGGACATTCCTTGTCAAAATAATTCCACGAATTGTTTCTCAACATGTACACATCACAGTCACTTAACATTATGTTTCTATTTCCCAAAAAAAAAAAAAAAATTTAAAAAAAAAATCAAAAAATTTTGTTTATTTAACAAATATATGATTTAAAAATAAAAATAAAAATAAAAATAAAAATAAAAATAATAATAATAATAAAATAAAAAAATAATTAAAATTAAATTAAATTGATCAAAATGATTATAAATTGAAACTTAAATTTTCAACAAAAGCTATTATTTTAAAGTTTAATGAAATTTTTTGAATATAATTTTGAATATTAAATAAAATAAATTTGATAAATAAAATAAATAAAACAAATAAAATAAATAAAAAATAGGATTTAAAAATGAAATAAAAATAAATAAAAATTAAATTTTAAATAAACCTTTCAATTTTTGGTAAAAATAAAAATAAAATAAAAATTAAAATTAAATTAGATTGATCAAAATGATTATAAAATTGAAACTTAAATTTTCAACAAAAGCCATTATTTTAAAGTTTAATGAAATGTTTTGAATATAATTTTAAATATTAAATAATAAATAAAATTTAGAAAATTATAAAATAAATAAAAATATATAATTAAAATGAGATTTATTAAAATGAAATTGGAAAAAGAAAAGATTTACTGATATCTCTCGTATAATCTATATTTTTTGATGAATTGTTCCACCACAAATAATCTCTCGTCATGCAAAGAAACATGTTTGATCATCTTGGCATCAAATTTGACGATGAGAGAATTCTCCCAACCATCACAAAATTCGAAATTGGAGTTGGAGGTATGCAAGGTGATCAATCCCTCATTCCATGTCCTTGCAGATTTACAAAGAGGCTCTGTCATTTTTTCAACTTTTGAATCATCCACGTTTTTTCCAGCCCAATGATCTATCTGATCTGTTATTATCACTTGGAAGATTATATCTTTCGATTTGGGCAGTTTTGATTCATCTATGTTGAAATCATAATCTGCATATTCTATCCAATCCACTTCATCTTTGAATTTAAAGGTGGATGATTTGTATTTGATCATATCTTTGGGTGCTTGCTTGTTATGAACGAATCTGATGTATTGAAGTTGCTGAAATAACATATACGTGCAAAAAAGCAATATTATGATCATAAATGGTTTATAGTACATTTCCAAAATTGATTTTCTTAGAGTGGGATTGTATTGGTTTATTTAACCCTTTTTTTTATTTATGGTGTCAAATTAATCAACACTTTTTTTATTTCAAATCAAAAAAAAAATAGGTCTTTTGACACGTGATGATAGATGGAAGAAAAAGAATTCTCATAATGAGATTCATGATTAAAAATAAAGATAATTTAATTTTTTTCAGTTTATTTGTTGATATTGTTCGTTACTTTCTTTATCATCATCAAAATTAGGATTGGCTTGATAATTAGATTGGTAATTGGATTGATTTCCACTTTCATTATCAGTATTAAGCAAATCTTCGTTGCTATATTGGTTATCTTCCTTCTTCTCTTCCTCTTGTTCAATTATAATCTCCGCAACTTTTTCTTTGTGGGCATGATGGTTGGAGATGCCATATTTGGAGAATACCTATAAAATTTAATGAATCAATTCATTTTTATAGATATTTTCTTATTTGTTATATAAAACAGCTATATTGATTTGATTTTGTTCATACCTTCATTGCTAATTCCCCTAATACACGTACAACACCCACAAAAACGATATTGTAGATTAATACTCTGAATAGGGTACTGAAAAAGCCAGGCAATCCAACAGAATCATTGAGATTAACCATGGTGGTGATAATATTACAGATGGCCAAGATCATGGCGAGATAATAGAGGATTCTGACGGTAATTGGTGATTGCCATGAAGTGAACAAAATCAATTTTCTGAGGCTGAATTCCCCTTCGGGTATTTCACCATAAGAGATATCCTCATTTTTATCATCAATCGAGACATATCCACTTTTCGAATTACCTTGATCATTGTGGCTTCCATCATCATAAATAGAAAATACACCTGCCAATGCAGCCAAGGAAATCGAAACAAGCAATCCATTATAAGAGAATCCCTTTTTGAATATTAAAATAAAATGTTTAGAAATTTCTTTAGATTAATAATTTTAAGTGAGTATATAATTCAGACTTGGAAGAATAAGAAAAGTATTTAGAATTTTTTATATTTACATAGTAAAATGATGAATTGAATGGTCTGATCAATGTCCATAATATCCAAGAAAATGAAAGCATAATTGCAACCCCAAAACTCAAATATGTCACAAATTTTCCATCAAACACACTTGCGTTGAAAATTCTTATTTTGAATATCTCGAGAACATTCAATACTATTGCCAATAATAAAGCTATCAATGACAATACTTGAAATGCAGAAGATGCAGAGCCAGCATTGTAAAATCTTTATCGAATTTAAACAAAAAATAAATATTAACAGATTTTAAAAGCTTATTTGCCAAATATCTTTAAAGATATTCAACCAATTGACTTTAAAATATTGATACCCAGAAATTAATTCACAATCATCATTGCATAATCCTTTCCATGTTGGATATGATTTATATACACCAAGCAAATCTTAATGTTAAAGTTGATTATTTGAATATTTGATAATTGTTAGTTTTTTTATTACTTGCTCCAAATAATCCATATGTTTGATTCAATGAGGTTTTGATATATTGAGGTAAACTGAATGATACCAAGAATATAATCAAACAAGAAAATAGACAGATTGTGGTCAATGATCTTGCTGTGAGAGCCATTTTTTTATCAAGATTTTTTTTTATTTAAATATAAAAAAAAAATTTGAAAAATAGTGAGAAATGGTAAAACTTTCACTGAGATAAAGATAACTATTTATTATTTTGCTTATTAGGAGGAATTGGCGATGCAAGATGAAGAATTTATAGAGACATTCAAAAATTATCTGTTGAATATGTCAAAAAATGATCACAGAGTTAAAATGGGAAACGAATTGAAATATACCACGAGGATATTGTGTTCAACAAAAACATTTATTGATTATTTTGTGAGCAAAAAGAAAAGAATATATCCCAAAAAATACTTCCACCAAGATAATTCAGAGGAATTAAAAGATTATTTGTATAATTATTTGAATCTGAACAAAAGTGCATCTTATTGTAGACAGATCTTAGAAAGATTGGGAAAATTATTCTTTTATTGCAAAGAAGTATATGTGAAAGAAGAATATCACATCAATATAGATATATTATTGGATTTGATAAAAGATGCGAGGAGATATTACCAATTAGAAGAGAAAAAACATGGAGGAAAGAAAAATAAGAAGAAAGATAATAATAGAGCTTCCAAAAAGAGAAAAAAGAAAAGAACTAATGAGGATGAATTAGTTAATGAATCAAAGAATAAAAAATCAATTTCAAATTCATCGAAAAGAGCAGAGATATCTTCGGATTTTTTCAGAGATTTGACGAATTTCGAGGTGTATCTCACAAAGAATAGCAAAACAATAACAACGACACTTCAAAATCTACAAGATTTTTTTGTATATACAGAAAAAGTAGGCTTTATCTACTTTGATAGTACCTTCTTCTTTGAATGCAAAGCAGATACAATCACCAATTACATTTATGATTATCTTCCATCCCACAACAGATCACAACAAACAATCACTCCCAAATTATCCTCGTTGCTCATTCTCTTGAATTTCTACAAAGAGATGGACAAGGTGGATCGTGGAAAGATCTCTCCATCCATCGAGATCTTAACCGATATCCTCGCAACATCTGTCACCACAAGACGCGTCACTCGTAATTCCGTTGTTAATCCCATCTCTTCTCTCCCCAGTGGGAGAAAAAGAAATGTGGTATCTTACAATGAGGAGGATCTGTATCCCCTATTGGATGCACCTCTGGAGAATGATTATCTAGATGATGACGATTTAAATTATAATCTTCTTAGCCCTATCAGGAGCAAGGAGATTAAAATTAATAATAACAATAATAGAATTAATAGCATCAATCATGACCATCATAGCAATAGTAACACTTTTGATAGTTTTCGCATTAACAACAAAGACACTAACAGTGTACATTTTGTAAATAAAAATAAAAATATGACGTACCCCAACAATAACGAAATAAACAACGAAACAAACACTGCAAGCAACATCATCACTAATTTCACCTCCTTTAATTCTTCCTTTGGTAATTCTCCTTTGGGACACTCCAAACCAAACAACAAAAACAAAAGCAAAAGAAGAAACCACGAAAGGGATGACAGCTATCATGACAAAAATTCCGAGTTGACAGAACAAGATGATCGTTCTTCTTTTGAAGATTCTTTCTTTTCTCTGCATTCTGAATCTGAAAGTAGTTTTGAGGAAGACGATTATACTCTCAATCGCATCAATTTTCTCGACAACAAAAAATCATCCTCATCCCATGAAATCAATCATGATCTCCATCATTCCGATTCCATCAAAAATAATGATAATAATATCTCCCTCTATAAAAATGAAGAGTCAAAAAATTTGAAAAAAAATAAAAATAATGAAAAAATTGAAGAAAATGGAATTCATCAAAATTTTTCCAAGAAAAATTTCATCGATGAAATTATCGATTTTGATGATGAAGAAGATCAATCTTCCAATAATAAAAATAATGAAAATGATGATGAAAAGAATAAGAATGGCAGAAAGACACTGGACAGTAACGTAGATAAAATAAAAAAAAGAAATGAAGATAAAAACCAAATTAATGACAATAATTCTTTAAATGAGAACAAAATAAATGATAAAATCAAAATTAATGGTTTGAATGAAATGAGTGTTCGTGTCATAAACAAAAATAGTGTTAAAACGAATGTTGATGTTGTTAAGAACATTGTAATAGATATCACGGATGATGACATTGAGTTGATGGATTCTTCTATCACTTCTAACGTCGTGAGTAATAGTAATGTCAGCAACATGAGTTTGAGTAACCTCAGTTTGAGTGGCGAAATCAATGTCGATAATCTCTCTAATATCAATCACAATAATCCAAATATCAACTCCATAGGCAACGATTTGAATCTCCTCATTAATAACAATCCAAATAATAATAATAATCCCAATAATACAAATAATCCTTCCAATCCCCCCAACAATCCATATAATCTCAGCAGCAACGATGGATATCTTGTCTCCTATCCCCTTTATCCCAACAATCCAAATGTATATACCTCCAACCCTTATTATCCCAACAACAGCACCATCTATTCATTGAATCAGGGCATCTATCCTAATCAGAACATCAACATGTTCACCAATTCCAATCAATTTCTCAATCCAACAAGCATGTACACCAATCCTAATCTGTATAATAATAATCCTTCCCCTTTTTTTCAATCCCCTCAATCCAATCTTTATTCTCCCAATCCCTCCAACTTGGTCATGTACAATTACCCCGTTTTCGCTCCCTTTCCTTCTTACCCTCCCAATCAAAACAAATAAATTATAAAATAAAAAACTTTTGAAATTTGATTTTTTTCTGAGAGATTTCATTCAAAATTTATTTTTTTTTATTGGAAATTTCATATATTTATTGATTTCTTGAATTTATTTTGCACATGAAAACACTACAAAAAAAAAAAAAACCAAGCCAAATTCAATAATGTCAGACAATCAGAATCATCACCATGGAACTAATTTAAATGAGCTTCATCATCATGATTCCCACAACAACGAAAAACAAAAGAAAGAAAAAGAACAACACGTAAGTTAATTTCTGTTTTCTTTGTTTGTCTTTACTTTTTTTTAAAAAAAAACAGGATAAACATGATCATGATCATAACAATTGTGAACACAAAGGTAATGGAAATTAGTTATTTAATTTTGAAAAAACTTACAAAATCGTAAATTTACAAAAGGAAATCATAAACATCATCATAAACCAGAGCACAAAGATCATGATCATAAATAAATATAATAAAAAAATTAATTAAATTAATTTAAAATAAAAAATGTTTCTAAATAACTCCAAAAGATTTTTTTTGAGAAAGAATGAGTTTGATCTTTTAATTTTAAATTGAAGTATAAAATATCTTTTTAATTTTTTTAAAAAAAATACAAATCAAAAAAAAATCGTTTTTTTAATTTTGAAACCAAATGTCTCAAGAAGAGAGCGAAATTGATCCATCTTCCACAGAAGAAAATAAAGAATTGTATGTAGATTTTATCATCCCTGGATTCAAATTGAAATGCCCTGGGAATTATGAAGAAGAAATAAAAAAGATTTTGAAGGTGGGAGATTCAACATGTGTGAATATTTATAATTTGATCAACAAAAAGAACAACAAGGCACTCAATGATAAAGTGGCAATAAAAATTCCCTCATCAAGTAAAAAATTTAGCTATTAATTTTTATATTATCTTAATTTGAAAAATCTAAAAATTATATCCGATGATTCAAGCGTGTTTATTTTGAATAAATTTCACTTTATTATAAAGTATGTCAAGGGAACAATTCCCAAAAATGTTTTTTTCAGAGATATTGTGATATCATTACTATGATTTTGAAATTATTCTTAAAATCATCTTTATAAACAGATCATGAAGAAATTAAATTGAAAGAAAATTTTTTTAATCACATATTGGATATCACTTTCAAAATATTTTAAAGTTAAAACTTGGAAACATTGAGTATATATGCAATTGTTATTTTCATTTTGTGTATCCATTTTTTGGTAAGATTTTAAAATTGATATTTAATTTTTTCATCAAAGGGATCACTCTGGAGTTCATAGACAAAATATGCATGGAGAAAAAAACCTTTGAAGAAAAGATAGAAAAGTATAAAGAAAGCATTGAGGCTTTCTACACTAAAATTGAAGAGATGGAGAAAAAAAATGAGGAGTTAAGCGAAAAGCTTTCTAAGCAAACTATTCAAGAAATAGATGTACCACCTCAGGAACAAGCTCATAAAAATGTTTTCAATTTGTAAGATTTTTTTTTCTTATTTTATTAAATTTTTTTAAATTTTTTTTTTTTAAATTAATGAATAAAGATTAACCATCAATTTCCCCGTTTGGACATTCATTTTGTTTTTGATATTCATAGTGTGGTTGAGAGATGTGATGTTGTTTTACTAAGAAATGTATAAAAAATTGGGTTTAAATTAAAAATTATTCTTTTATAATTTTTTTTGTTTTTTGAAAAAAAAAAATTTCAAACCCAATTTGGTTTTTTTATCCTTAGATCAAAGTGCTGCAGCCAAAAAATTGAAAAGTTAGATAATAAATGCCTTGCAAGTTTTTGAATACCATTTTGAAACAATTCAAAAAATAAAAGACCTCTTGATATAAATTCTTCCATATGTATGTGGCACAAGTGGAGTTGCTTAATAATCTACAAAAAAAATTTATTCAATCTGTATAGCTTTGCTATATCACAAGGTGGGAGATATGAAAAGATATGTGATAGAATATTCTTTGGAAATTTTTCAATGGAGCTCAATTCCTCTTTATTTTCAACATTTTCTTTTTTAAAACAAAATATGAAGGAGATTCGCATTCATTTTCTGAACTATAATTTTATTTTTCAAATAAATTCATTATTGATTATTTTGGATTTTTCCCTTTTTTCCAGAATTTTCATTATTTTGCGCATGGTGAAAACTTGAATTTAAACGACAATAACAATATAATTCGTGCACTATATTTGCAAAGAGAAATATGATATATATTTGCCACCAAAATTAATAAAGATTATATACTCAACTCTATACCAATATATTTTTCATTTGATTTGACATTGATTGCAATGATGTTTGATGATAGAATATAAATCAATTTATCTACTATTCTTAAACTCATTAGAAAATAATAAAATCAATATTCCCAACATAATCCAATTAAATTAAAAATAATTATTGTGAATGAAAAAAAAAAAAAAAAAAATGGAAGAGGATAACGAAATCTATAAATTTCTGTGTGTTTTGGGGCTAGATCGAGAAAAAGGATGTCCACATCGAGGAAAAATGTGCTAATCAAATTCAATCTGAACCACCAAAGGAAACCCTTCAAGTCAGTATTCCTAATCAAGTTCATAGGGAACCAAAAAAAGAAACTCCAACCAAAGAAGATGAAATATTAATCAATCCAAAGATATTATCTATCTTTATTAGAAATTTAGATTATAACTTACAGTATAAAGATTTTGTGGAATTATTCGAGAAATTTCCCTCTTTCAAAAAATGCTCCTTGAAAAAGGGATTTGGATTTGCAGATTTTAAGGATCCCAAAGATGCAGATTTGGCAATAGAAACTTTGAACAATAAAGTAATTTCAGGGAGAAAGATCGAAGTTACCCACAAAAGGAAAGAAAAAAACTCTACCGCAAAAAATGATTCAAAATCTTTGGAATTGGATGGTAATTTTACTACTTTTTTTTTCAATTCTTTAATTCTGAAAATATAATTTTAAAATGAATAGATGAACAAGTGAAATTTTTCAAATACAACATAAATTCGGAAGAATTCAAACAAACAACAGGATGCACAATCTATTTAAAATTTAACAAGATTATTATTGAAGGAGAGAATTCAGAAGAAGCAAAAAATAAATTGAAAGAAATGATAGGAGGAACATTCAATGAATTTTTTGAATGCTCGACAATGGATTACTTTTTAATTAAATCTCACAAATATATGAAAAATCAATTCAAACAAAAAGATGTCGTTATATCGAAAGATAGAAAAGGGATCAAGATAGTGGGAACCGCAGAAAAAACCAAAAAGATAAAAGAACAAATCAAAAAAATAATAGAAAAATATAAATTTTCTAAATCTACTCCTCTCTTATCTATTGAACCAGAAAATCTCCCACTCGTAGTTACCACTTTGGAGAGCAAATATCCTGAGATTCTATGTGGAATACCAAAAGAAACAAAAACCATAAGAGTTCTTTGTGAGACAAATGAAGAAGCAATCGAGTCAATCAAATTTGCTTGTGAAATTATATCTAAACTTATCACAAAGCAATATCCTATTAATCCTAAATTTGCCCAATTTCTCAAGAAATCCAATTTCAAAAAATTTCAAAAGGAGCTCTCTTGTATTTATTCTATCATTGATGATAAGTTGAAGATAACCTCAATAGGAATAGAAAAGTGCCAATCTGCAAAAACTTTTTTGCTCAATCATTGTGAAAAAAACATTTCCAGTACCAGGGATTTTCCTCTCACCCATAAATCACAGTATTATTACCTGAAAGATAAAAAGAAGAACGAAATTTCTAATCTCCAAAATGAATTCTCTGTCGAAATCTTGTTCATAGATAAACAAGAAAACATTAAACCAAATAATAAATATAACAATAATAATTCTCCTAATCCTTTAAATAATAGAAATAATAATAATAACTCTCCTAATCCTACAAATAATAGACCAAACAACAATTTTCCAAAAAAAACCACAGATAATACAAATCTTGTAAAGGAATGTAACTCAGATGTGCCAAAAATCAAAATTAAAGGTAATTCCAGCAAAATAAATCAGGTCACCAAAGAAATGAACTCTTACCTTGAAAACTGGAGAGTGGTTGAAGTGAGAAAAATAGAAAACGAAATTCCATATTACTTTACCCACTTGGGAAGGATCTTTATCAAAGAGTGTATCAATACACAATCTCTTTATGACGTGGTTTGCTCTTTTCAAAAAGATTCACCTTCAAAAGCAACTGTTCTTGTAGCTGGAATTTCTTTATCAGATATTTCATTTGCAGCTCAAGAATTGGAGAAGATCGATTCACTAGTTTCACATAAAAAATTAGAACCTTCTAATTTTGAACAAATCAAAGAAAAGTTGAAAAGCAATAACTATGAACTTTGCAATAAAATTCAAAGTAGTTACGGCACCTCTATCAAAATCAATCCAGGTCACTTTTTTATCGTTGGTCCTCCCTCTAACATTGATCCTACTATTGAAGAGATTGAAGGGAAAAAAGAAACTTTCAATCTTTCTTTGAATCCCCTTGTTTTGTCTCTTTTTCAAAGAAACAAGAGCTATACCCTTAAATTCGATCAAATGTATTTTTCCTTTTTTAAAACAATTTTTTATTATTTTTTTTTCAAATTTCTTTTTAACTTTTAGCAAAAAAACATATGGAGTAGAGATTTCTTTCAGTGATCAAATAAGAATAGTTGGTCCTAAAAACAATCTGGATAAAGCAAAGACGGAAATAGAAGAGATTATCAAAGAGGTGGGCAAATTGTTGAAGAAAGAAAAGATAGAAATGAAGCCATACCAGTTGTTCATCATTGAGGAGAACAAAAAGAAAATAGAAAGGGAGAATGATGTTGTGATAAGCACCTCTTCTCAAAAAATAAAACTCGATTATCGTCACTGTTTTGGAAAAAAGAAATCAATTGAAGTTCACACAGGAAATATCATCTCTCAAAGTGGGATAGATGCGATCGTTAATGCTGCAAATGAACAACTAGGAAACTATGGAGGAATTGCTGGTGCTATTTCATCAGCAGCAGGGTTTAAATTTGAAGAAGAATGCAAAAGATACATTCAAAAACATTCCCTTCTTCCCACTGGAAAAGCAAACCATGTCTCTGCAGGAAATCTGAACTACAAATTTGTCATCAACACTGTTGGTCCTAAAGGAGATACACCAAATGGAGATTATTTGCTCGCCTCCTCCGTCAAAAATGCTCTTCATGAAGCAGAAAAACTTAATCTTTCTTCCATTGCTATTCCCTTGATTAGTACTGGTATTTTTGGTTTCGATCTCAACAAAGCAGTGGAAATAATAACAAAAGAGATCTTTCTTTTTCTTCAAACTTCCTATTTTGTTGCCAATGTTCGAATTGTTAGTGATCTTTCCACTCAAACTTTAGTTGTTTGTACTCGTTTGATTTCTCTTGTTGGTCCTTCCAATACTTCTCTTGAAATTCTAAAGCAAAACGTTCAATCAGAACCAGAGTACCTTTGGAAATGGGAGAATGATAATCAAAAATTCGAAGAATACACAAATTCTCATTTTGACATTGAACTCTCTTTTCGAAGAGGTGAAAAACTCTTTGATAAATGGATTGATAATCAGAAATACACCAGTGGAGTTTCTTATTCCATCATCTTTTCTCCTAATGGTGATCACTTTCAAAAGAACAATCAAACTGATTTCAAGAGAAAAGTAATAAGAGAAAAGAATCCAAATTATCAGGATAATACCAATTCCACAAGCAATCTTGATATCCAGAAAATCCCTAAATCTCATTCCTTTGTTACAATAGAAGGTTTTCCTCAAAACATTAAAGAATGCACGGAATACTGCAAAAAATTGGGAGAAGGGATAGAGGATTATTTCGATCAAGGAGTTGGAAATATCAGCCAAGTATCCATCCTCTCCATCTGTGAAAGTTTTCACTTGAATCAACCTATGATCCCATCAAAAAAAGATACTTGTTGAGAGGATCTGAACAACAGATCAGCAAGGCCAAAACAGAAATGCTTTTAAAAATGATTGAAAACAATCATTCTACTAAATTTCCTTCTTCTTGGGTTGATTTTGAAAACAATTGCGAATTGTTTGTTGAATCTCCATCTTCCCAAGATTATATTAGAATTGAAAAAAGAATGAAAGAAACATTACCTTCTTGTAAAATCATTAAAATAGAAAGAGTACAAAACAAAATTTTGTGGAAGAAATATAGTTACAGCAAAGATTTAATTATTGAACGAAAGGGAAAGTGCGAAGTAAAAGAATTATTTCATGGAACCAGAAATACTGATCCGTCTGAAGTCTATGATGGAGAAGGCTTTGACATGGTAAAATAAAAATTTTAATTATTTTTAAAGGTTTATAAATTTTTTATTTTAGCGCTTTTGTAATTCTGGTTTGTGGGGAATAGGAACCTACTTTGCTCAGAATGCTTCCTATTCATTGAACTACTCTTTTAAAAATAAAAGTGGAGCCTCTCAAATGTTTTTCGCAAGTGTTCTTGTTGGAGAATACCATACTTGTCCAAGCAATAGTTCCTTGAGAATGCCTCCCACCAAACAAGGAAAAATTAGATACGAAAGTGTTTCTGGAAACACAGGTGGAAGTGATGTTTGGATCATTTATGAAAATGGCTTTGCTTTTCCTTCTTATTTGATAACTTACAATGCTTAAAAATTCTTTCTTATAATTAATTAAAAACTTATTTTTCAAATTTTTATATATTTTGAATTAATTTCAGTGATGGGAGCCTTAGTAATGGGAGGCAACCTTGAAGGCCACAATTAGCATCATCCAAAAAACTGAACAGAAGGCACGAATAATGAGCGAATAAAAATGGTGTCGAAAAGAACAGCAAGATAGAAGAAAGTAAAAAACAATAACCCTCCAAATTAATTTTAAATAGTAATCAAACTTCCCGTTTTTTCGAGTATCATCTGGTCGAGTATCTTTTTGAAACAATTAAAAAAATGAAAAAAAAATAAACATTTTTTGGAATTTTTTTTTATTTTATATTTTCTAAAAAAAAAATAGTTAGAAGCATATCCTGTAATTTTTTATTAAAGATTTTCTTAATTATCTTCAGTTGAAGAACTACAAGAAGGAGAACGAGAGATGGATCTTCTACGTTCACGTCTTAAAACTGGACTTCTTGATCTGCTTCTGGATCTAGAGCTAGATCTGCTTTCTGGAGAACGAGAGATGGATCTTCTTCTGATTGGTGAGTTCCTGACGAAAGATACAGAGGGTCTTCTTCTGAGAGGAGATCTTGATTTTCTTCTGATTGGAGATTTGGATCTTCCTCTTGGTGTTGGTGGTTTAACTTCTTTTGGGGATCCATTTCCTTCAAGAATGTTTTCTCCTCTGATCTCATTAAGACCTTTATATAAAAAAAATTAAATTTTACAAACTCAAATATAGAAATATACTCAAAATTAATGATTGATATTTTAATATCTAATCAATAATGATCAGCATTTTTGAAAATTGTTTGAAAAAAATATAATTATTGATGCATAAAGACTGAAAACATTTTTTTTTTTTTTAACCTCCAATAACCATAGCTCTTTTATTGTGGAAACAAAATAAAATGAATTTCATTCTTACAAAAAATTTTTTATTTATACCTGGCCACACCACTCAAAGATTGGAAACTTCTCATTATCAAAACCACTTGGGAATAATCATCAATATCGGTCATATTTGAGAATAATAAGAAAATCAATCCAAGTTTTTTTTTTTATTTTATTTTATTTTTTTATAATTAAAAAAAAATTTAATTTAATTATTATTGATTGAAAATCTCTTTATTTTTTACAAATACTATAACAACAAAAAACTTTATTTTTTTTTTTTCAGTTATTCTCTGTAATAATACAAGCCAAGGCTCAAAGAAGCGATGAGGGTGTCTATAAACAAAAACTTGAAAAAATAATTCCACCCATAAGTAGGTATGATAGCTCCAACAGAATAAGATAAAGCAAGAGATCCTTTTCAAAAATTTTATTTATTCTTTTATTTTTTATTAATTAATTGTTTTTTTATTTTTATTTTCATTTTTATTTATTTTATTTATTCTATTTTTTTTTTATTTTTTTATTGTTTACCACAATAGCATACAGACTCTAATAGTGCAGTGATAAATCCTGTGTCTTGTTTACCATACTTGTTTATAAAAGAAACAACTGGGAAGTAATATGGAGCAGCCAAACTAAAATGAAAATTAAAAATAAAAATATAAGAAAAAATAAATAAATAAATAAAAATAACAAAAATAAAAAATGAAAAATAAAATTAAAAAAATAAAAGAATAAATAAAATAAAAAATAATGATAATAAAAATAAAAATAAAAATAAAAAATAAAAAATAAAATAAAAATAAAAATAAAAATAAAAATAAAAAATAAAATGAAAAAATGTAAAAAAATTAAAAAATAAAAAATAAAATAAAATGAAAAAATGTAAAATATATTAAGAAAAAATATATTATGTTAATAAATAAAAAATTAAAAAAATAAAAAAATAAATAAATAAAAATAACAAAAATCTAAGAAAATCAAAAAATCAAAAAAATTTAACAATCCTCCACATAAGAAGATAAAAAAAGAAATGAGAGAAAAAGAAGAGAAAAACTGAACGGAAAGTAGAGAAACAAAGCTGAAGAAGAGAAAGAGAGAGTAGAAGAAGATTTTTGAAAAAGAAGAGTTCTTAGCGAAAAAGGAGCTCGTCAACAAAACGAAAGAGAAAGTTCCGGCGGGGAAAAAGGAGGATATAATGGAGGAGGTGGAGGGATCGAAGGAGAGTTGGCTGAGGTAGAGAGGAATAATTCCGAAGACGTCCATCAGGGCGTTGATGGTGAATTGCGAGGCGCACATTAGGATGAAGGGATAGGAAGTGATAATTTCTTTCCAGCCTTGCGGAAGTTTTATTTTTTTGTCCTCTACGTAATCGGAAGTTTTTTGAACAGTTTCTTCAACATCATTTTTATTATTATTAATATTATTAATATTTATTAAATTTGAAATTGAATTATTAAGATTTATTTTTATTTCATTTTTGTTGGATTCTTCGTTTTCTTGTTTTTCTGTTTTCTGTTTGGGCACCACTAACAGTTGGTACGTTGTGATACCGATCACCATCAGTATCATCCCCATAATGTTAATTGTTTCCCTCCAGTGGAAATACTTCAAACAAACTCCAATCAAAACTCCTTTAAAGAATTATATTATATTTTTAAATAAAAATGAATTAAATAAAATATATAAAAAAAAAATTTGTTGCTTTACCTGATAAAAGAGCTGACCCTCTTGAATTAGCTGCAAATTTGGAATAAATAGATTGTAACTCATTTTCGCTCTATGTGAATGTTTAAAAGAGTTAAAGTTTAATTTGAATAATCAAAGATAACGTTAAAAAATTCAAATAAATGTTCATGTGAACTGAAATAACTTAAAAATTTTTAAAAAAAAAATTAAAGTTTTTTCAACGGTGAATTTTCAGTTGAAATGAATGAATTTTACAAATGCTCGCATAGAAATGAACATCAGACAGATCCATCCTCCAGATGTAAGGAATTTGATGATGCTCCAGCTTATAACTAACCAAATATAGCTCGTGGATTGTGCAAAGAGGAACAAGGATAGGGAGATCATGATGAGAAGGGTTGAAAAGAAATTGAGATCATAGATATCTACACATTTACCCAAGACCAGATTCCCAAGGAAAGATGAGATGTTGCCATACGAAGATATGTACGAGGATTCAGGGATAGTGATCAGCTTTGATTCAATGAGACTTGGGAGGATGGATTGGAAAGTGGTTCTGCCCAATATATACCCAAAATATCCAACCAATAAACAAATCAAAACTCTAAATTTCGATCTTTCCATTTTTTTTTATATTAATTTATATATATATATATATGCAAATCAATCAATCTTTTTGAAATTTCATTAAAAAGTACAGTTCAAGATGAATTTTATTAAGATACTTTAAAATTTGAAGTGTTCTTTTGTTGAAGATTAAAATTTACTTTGCTCCTTAGATAATGGAAAATAAATTTTAAAGGAATATTATTTTCAGTTCAATGAAATATTTTCAAAAAAAAAATCTGATGCATGAAATAAATATAATCTTATATCTTTTCAAGGATATAATCAAAATAGCAACGTACAAATGCCAGGATTCCAAGGAGGAATCTCTGTTTCGATCTCATCCAACTACCCAGGACAACAACAACCACAACAACCACCACAACAACCATACCCAGGACTTCAACCACCACCACAACAATATCCAGGACAACAAACACAATATCCAGGACAACAACCACAATTTCAACAACCACAATACCAACCACAATATCAACAACCACAATACCAACAACCACAAATCCAACAACCACAAATCCAATTTCAACAAAGTTTTCAAACATTTGGGCTCGTAAATGGATCTAGAATTACCTTGAGATCTCACCATGGAACTTTCCTTCGTGCAGATAGCAACCGTGAACAAGTTAATCTCGCACAATCCCCACAAGATTGGGAAAAATGGACTGTTGAACAAAGAGGAAACAAATATTCCTTCAGATCTCACCATGGTACTTATCTTCGTGCAGATAACAACAACAATTATGTCAATCAAGCTAATTCTGTCCAAGGATGGGAAGAATGGACTGTTGAATTCCATGGTGGTCAAATCACCTTGAGATCTGCACACAATACCTTCCTTCGTGCTGATCCGAACGGGAGTGTCAATACTACCAATGTTGCAAAAGAATGGGAAAGATGGACTTTTCAACAAATTTAAATTAAAGTATATTATAAGGCCTATATTATTTATTTTTTATCATCTCCAAAACAGAAGCATATTTTAATAAAATTTTACTTCAAATAATTTGAAGTATTATTGATCAATGAAAACCACATTTTATCATTAAACACCTATAAAACAAGCTAATTTTAAATTATAATCTTTTTGAAATTTTTTTTTATTTTTTGTTAATTCAAGCTTGAAAATTTTTTTGTGAGAATTTGCCATGATGTGTGAAGCTCCCAAATTAGAACAACTGGAGTTCGATTTTGTTATTTTATTTTTTTATTTTTTTTGTTTTTGTTTTTTTTATTTTATTTTTTATTTTTTATTTTTTATTTTTTATTTTTATTTTTAATTTTTTATTTTGGTTTTTTACTTTTTATTTTTTTATTTTTTATTTTGTTATTGACCGAGGAAATGAAAAAAAAATCTATTCTCCTTACACCTGAACAAAATAATGTCTTGTCTTCACTTTTACATATCAAAAAGAAAGTGAAA
>JAMYWO010000119.1:31561-108428 GCA_024220525.1 Cochliopodium minus | reverse complement strand
TTTTAATTCATTCCTTTTTATTAAATTAATTTTTTTTTTTATTTCTTTTAATTCATTTATTCAATCTATTTTTATTTTTTCTTTTTTTCATTTAATTTTTTTTTTTATTGTTGCGATTTTTTTATTTTTTTAATTTTTACATTAATTTTTTTTTATTTTTTTTTTTTTGACTTTTTCTAATTGAATTGAAGTTTTTGAAGTTTGGTATTGTGACAGACACGATGGTAGAAAGTTGTTGTGGCATCCTGGGTAAAATTTTAATTTTTTTTCAATTATTTATTTCATTTTTAATATTTTTATTTAAAATATTTTTTTTTTATATTTTAATTTTTTAAATTTTTTTAAAATTTTAATTTTTATTATTTTTTTTTTATCATTTTTTTTTTAGATATGGTAACAGTGAATTGAGATGCACCATCGGAAAGGTGAGAAGAACAGTCTCTTGTTCCACCTACCAAATGGCCCTCCTTCTCTTGTTTACTGACGTCCAAACCACTTGGACCTACAAAGATCTCAAAAACGAAACTGGTAAAAAATAAAACATCATTTTTAATTTTATTTATTTTATTTTATTTTTTTATTTTTTTATTTTTTTATTTTTTACCAGTTTCTTTATTTTTTGATTTTTTATTTTTTATTTATTTTATTTTATATTTTTATTTTATTTTTTCATTTTTTTTTTATTTATTTTTTTGTTCTTTAATATTAATTGTTTAATTTTAATTTTTAATTTATTTTTTTACTTATTATTATTTTATTTTTTTCTAATATTTCTTATTAATTGATTTTTTTAGCCATCCCTGACGAAGAAATGTTAAGACACTTGTTGGCTTTCTGCGGGAAAAAGAAGGCTTGGAAGATCCTTGACAAAACTGGTGACAAAAAGACTCTCAATGATGATGACGTCTTCACAATCAACCCCAAATGGAAACCAAAAGTAAAAAAAAAATAAGGGATTTTATTTTTATTTTTTATTTTTAATTAAATTTTTTTTTTTATAAAGTTGCGCCACGTTGTAATCGGTAAACTTGGTGCTTCTAAGGAAATCCAAAAAGACAGCAAAGAAGCAGAAGAGAAAATCATGGCTGACAGAGAAATAGAAGTAAAAAAAAAAATTAATTTTAATTCATATTTTAAAATCATTATTTTTAAAACTAAAACTTTTTTTAAAAAGGTTGATGCTTGTATTGTTAGAGTTATGAAGGCTAGAAAAACTCTCCAACATAACATGCTCATGAACGAAGTCATTCAGTTGTTGGTCAACCGCTTCGTACCTTCTCCTTCTTTCATTAAACAAAGAATACAGTCCCTCATCTCTCGTGACTATTTGGAGAGATCTTCTGAGAACCAAGAAATTTTTAATTACCTCGCTTGATGAATATAAAAAAATTAACTATCCCAATGAAATTGTTTAATTTTATTAAAATATTTTGTTTTTCCTTCATTTTTTTTTGATTTTTTAAGAAAATAAAGATCAATGAACATAATCTAATTGGACAAGCCACAGTGACAAATTTGAGAATTTAAACAAAGAATTTTATTTTATGTAATTTTTTTTTTATACAAAAACAAATAATTCACACAGCCACAATCCTACCCTCCACTTGAGCTTTGAGGTTGTGTGAATGTTTCTTGACATAAGAAAGGGTGGCATCCAACATGCTGCACATGTTGTTCTCATGAGGGCATTCGACAGATTGTTTGAAGGAAGTGTAACCATCGCCACCATTAGAAAGGTAGGAAGTGGTGACAACAAAATACAGTTTTTCATCAATAAACTCTTTTCCATATAGTGTTGACCTGATAACTCTACTTCCTCCGCTCTTTGAAAAGTCAAACAAGATTTCAACACCCTTAGAGACGACAGGGAAGGAACCGAGAACGAGTTCGGCTTTGCTGAGACCCTCTTCAAAGAGGGCTTTAATGTTTTTGCCAGTCAGTTGCACAAGTTTGAGGGGATTCTTGAATGGGAATTCGTTTTGGAGATCATGCATGGTAAGTTTATCTCCATATGAATAAAGTCTATCACCTCTGAAAAAAAATTAATAAAAACTGGATTAGACATGTTCAAAATTTTACAACAGTTTAAAATTTGTTAGTTATAAATTAATATCCGCTAAGAAAGTTGTAAATTTTGGACATTTGATTATATCTATGAATTCTTTATAGATAGGATACTATATAGAGAAATTTACCTCTGTTTAGGATTATGGTTGGATCTATGGACAACAATTCTCTCCATATCTTCCCACGTAAATGATATGGTATCCCATTTCTTATGAGCTTTCTTGCCTCTTGTGTCTTTAATGCTAGGCTGAGTTTCTGTTGCTTGTTAAGGAAGATTTGCCATTCTAATTTCCTTTCTTCAAATTCCTTTTTGTGTGAGAGTTCATACTTCATATGTTCTGTCTTGTTCTTCATTATGAATCCAAATCTATCGTAGGCCACTTCTTCTTTATTATTTTTATCTGTGTTATTATCATCCAATTTCTTGATATTCAATCTTTGCTTGTGATCTTTGTTCTTTATGGGATCATTGGTATTATTTGAAAATCTCTTTTTCGTTTGGGAATATCATTGAAATATAAAATATAATTTTTGTTGAAAAATATATATTTACTGTATTCGGATTCCTTCTGGGTAGTATATTCGTAATTTCTTCATTATTCTTGTTAATTTCCATATTTTTTATTTCAACCATACTTTTAACGGTCTGAGATGGGCTGATCTTCTGAGTATTGATTTTTATTCTCTCTTGATTTTCTTGTGGTTTTTCTATCGTATTCTTGTTTGATATTTCCTCAATTTTCAAATTGGAATTTTCCTTTTTTTGGGAAATTTTACCATTTTGTTTTTTGATTTCAATGGGTTGAAGTAACATATCCAAAAGCCTCAGATTTATCACCATAGTGATCTTCTTCTTTCTTATTTGCTTGATTATATTGTCGTTTATGAATTCAGAAGCCAAATTATTCATACAGTTAAAGGAATTTATGATTATAGTTAGTTTTTTGTTGCACCATTCATATTTAGCATTTTCTCCTGACAGCTCTTCAATTAGAAAAATCAATTCTTTCAAATTTGTTTCAATATTCTTCCAATTTGACTCATAATTGTTATAATCTTTGATTTGATCATTATAGCACTCTTCAAAGATAAGTTCAAACTTATTCAGATCAGATTCAAACAAATCTATCAAGGCCATTTTTTTAATATTAATAATGTTTAATTAATTTTTTTGAAATATTAAATTTATTTTAATCACATCAAAACCAATAGCTTTTTCCCCGTTACATTTTATAGACCGTAGAAACTAAGTTCACAACTGTTCTGCTTAAATTTTTTTGTTGACAGTTCACTAACGAAGTTATTGTTTATTCTTCTTTAAGATTGAATTTCAATTAAAATAATTCTTTTGAAACATTATTTTATTAAAAAAATTTGGGAAGGAAGTTAATAATAGACATGACCAAGTCAGGGACACCCTTGGAGAAATTGGCCAGCAAACGGGATCGGGAGTAAAGAAGGAAGCAAAGTTGCCTTATAGTAAAGACAAAAAAAGACATGGGGATGTCCAATTCAATGGACTGAAACCTGGTAAAACCATTAACATTGATGTCACGCTTAAATGTCCAATTTCAACCTTTAATCTTGACAATGCTATCGATATTTTTTTTCTCAATAATCTCAATGGGAATCGAACCCACGCCAGGCCTTTCAAAAGTCTTATTTGTTAGTGGAACTGGGCTAAAATTTTGAATGGTCTAAAAATCGAAATCCAGACCATGATGTGATTTTTTTTTTTTTAATGGTGGAATAATTTCTTTTCTTTTCATCGAATATTCTTCCAAACTCTTGATCTTCGATTTTAGAAAATAGATATATTAGTCTCAATATTTATAAAGTATCTTGTTCACTTCTCTTTTGGAACAATATTTCATTGTCAAACATCTCAAAAGAGTTTTCTTAAGTTAGTTTTTCAATTTTAATGATAATTCAAATTATTTTTTAAAATTTTTGCGCAAATAAATTTTTTTAGAAAAATTGAAATTTTTTTTTGTAATTCTAAAGGATGTTATCTTTGTAATGTGATTGAAATATACAAACACTCAACTTCTTTTATTTAAGAACAAAGAAAAAATAACTTCTTTAGACAAAATAATTTAATCTCCAAATGGAAGAAAATTTCGCCTTTGTACTTTTTCGAGTTTATCACTTTAGAATTTAAAATTAACAGTTAATAGAACATTCAAATAATAATCTTTAATATTGGAGAGTCTTGATAATCCATTTGTTTACCAAAAATTGAATTATCTGAAATACTCCACTTATTTTTTTAAGAAAAAAAAAAAAAAAAAATTTCATAAAATAAAAATTTGAAAAAAAAAAAAATGAACCATTACTTCCAATGTGAAGTGGAAAACTGTCAATGTTATTCTTGTAAAGAATTTTATAAAAGATAAAATTTACATTATTGTCAATAAAAATGTTATCAGTTTCGAAAATTTATTTTCTTGTTTATAATACCAAGATGAATTCAACTATCCTAAAATTTTTTGAAACCATTAAATTTTGTTAAAAAAAAACAAAATAACCTTTCATTTTCTCCAAAAAATCAAAAAATTCTCATAGAATAAAGAGATTGCAATTAAAATTTAACCTGTACTTTAAAATAATTTAAAATAAAATATTAATATTAACTTAGTTACTACATTTTTTTAAATAAATTTTGTTTCAACAAGTGGTGTAAAATGAATTTAAAACACAATAATATTTACCTCTTATTTTTGGATAGGGTAAGTATTTTTTTATTGTTATTAATCAAGAACATTCAAAATCATTCTTTTCTTTTTCTTTTTTCATTTTTTCTTTTTGGACTAGAGGGTAAGTATTTTTATTTTATCAACAAAATTCAAATCATTCTTTCTCTTTTCTTTTTCTTCTTGGAATAGTTTGTAAGTATTTTTATTAATCAACAAACATTCAAATCATTTCTTTTTCTTTTCTTTTTCTTTTTGGAATAGGTTGTAAGTATTTTATTTAATCAACAAACATTCAAATCATTATTTTTTTCTTTTTTCTTCTTGGAATAGGGAGTAAGTATTTTTATTAATCAACAACATCAAATCATTTCTTTTTTTCTTTTGGAATAGGATGTGAGTATTTTTTAAAAACAGAATTGTTGATTAATCATCCTTTTTCGAGAAAGTGTGAAAAATGTAATCACAGTATCTCCCATCACTCTTATGAAAAGATAAAAGAAAGAGAACAAAAGAGATTAGAACAACAGATAATAGAAAAAGAGAGAATAAAAAGATTAGAATTGTTAGAAAAAGAAAATAAAGAATTATTATTAAAAATAGAAATACTTGAAAGAATGGATGAACAAAACAAAGAAATAGTCATACAAAACAATCAAACAATCAAAAAAAACAGAGAAATATTCAAAGAAAAAATAGAAGAATTAGAAAAGGGAGAAATAGAGAACAAAAAGAAAATGGAGGAATTGTCAGAGAAGATCAAATTTATTTCCTCAAAGATTGAAACGACGATCGAACAAAGTGCCAAAGAAGAAGAAGAAAAACAATGTTTTGTTTTTGTTGACGAAATAAAAAAGTTTCTAATCTGTTCTCTTTGCAAAAAACTTTATGAAGATCCCCAAACTTGTTCTGAATGCGATCTTTCTTGCTGTAAAAGTTGTTGTAAAAGTAATTCTTTCTGTCCTTTTGGTAAAATTTTTTCTTTTGTGTCAAATTTTATGTATCAATAAATTATTTTACTAAAATTTTCTGTTGATCATTTTCTTATATTAAATTTTTCTTGGTTTTAAAAAAAATTTTAAAAAAAATTCTTTATTTCATTTTACTGTTTAGATTGTGAAAATTCGAAAATGGAAACAAACAAATATTATCAAAAGAGAATCTCAAATTTACAAGTGAATTGTTTGAGTTGCCAAAAAACAATGAAAAGGATAGATTTTGAAAAACATTTAGACTGCAAAACTTATTGCAGATGGAAAGACATTGTAGGTTGTACATTTCATGACACCAAGGGAATAACTTCTCTTCATGAAATTAATTGTGATAAATACAAAAATTATCTCAAACTCCAAAAAGAGAATTTTCATTTGGCTCTTCCTCGATACATTCAAGAATTAAGGAACATTCTTGATAAATAATCAAAATTTTCAAAATTTAAATTGGATTTCTTTCCAATACATAATAAATTTCTTCAATTCTTTGAACTATCCTCAAAAAATTTTTCCATTTGCATAATATTTTTTTTTGTATAAGATGATGAATTTTTTGAATCCGATAAATATAGAAAAAAATTCAAATTTATTTTCCAACATTGCAAAAATACTCAAAATAAGGTATAATGAAATGAAACATCAATGCATCTCTGTTTGAGTTTTCGATTTGGCTCTTTTTTGATTTAAATACAAAAGAATTTTTAATTAATACTCTTATTATCTGAAAGCAATGGTTGTGACTCCGGGTTATTTTCAATGGAAGAAGGAGTGAAACCGTTATTTATGGTGGAAGTAATGTCTTCGGTGGGAAGATCAAGTTTCTTCCAGTTAATTAACAACATAAATAAAATGACCACCCAAAAAAAGATGTTGAGAGTAAGTGTGTACTTCAATCCACCAAGAGATAATGTATAACCACTCCATATCGGAGCTAACATAAAAGCTTCGAAAAAAGTTTAATAAAAAATATTTGTTAAAGAAAAGTTCAGAAAAAAAAAAATTTACAAAGAGAAATAATTCCTCCCATGAATGACTGACCCATTCCTTGTTTTGTAGGTTCCTATCAAAAAAAAAAATTTTCTTTAAAGGGAAAACCTTTTAAAAAGTCATCTCGTGTTTTTACGATGAATTTTGAGTAGAGAGAGGACACAGTGACCATGAAAAAGGGCAACCCCAATACCCAAATGGAGATAACAAGCATAAACAACCAAAAAGGTGGTACCCAGTCATTGTTATGAGCCCAAAACAAAGCAAACTTTAAAAAACAGTTGAAAAATTATTTTTATTTTTAATTTGATTATTTCCAAATAAAAATGTCATTTGTTTTTTCTAATTATTATTTTATTTTTTCATTATTTTATTTTATTTTTGTACCATAGATATGATACCACCTCCTTGCATGATATTACCAGTCATAATGATGATTCTGTCCTTCACAATTTTAGTCAAACAGGAAACCAAACCAAACATGATGATCATCAACACTGTAACTCCTCCATACATAAAAGAGTTATACAATTGCCCAAAATTGTAGAATTGTTTGGTCAACTTTTTTTGAAAAAATTAATAAAATAAAAATATTTAAAATGATAAAAACTAAAAAATAAATTTTAAAACTTTAAAATAAATTATAATTATAATATCTTAACAATGAAAAAAAAGTACAGGTGTCAAAACAGTTTCAAGACAAACTAGGAAGAAAAATAAATGGAGAGCAATGATAAAAATTAAAAAATAATTTAAAATTAATATTCAAATATTCAAAAATAATGAATTGTTTTTAAAACCTTGATTAAAAACTTGTACACCCTGTAAAAACAATAAAGTGGCAGTGACACTTGTGATGATGGTTTTGTAAGCGACAATTTTATCTTTGAAAGATTTGGACTCGAGTTGTTCGTCTATCCTTTTGGGAGGTTCTTCAAAGTTGAAGAGAATCATCAAAAAGGAAGTGGCGAAGAAAAACATCATCAAATAGCCCGGGGAGTTGAGTGGGTTCAATTTGAATATTTTCCAATGTAAACTTGGCAATCTGAAGAAAAAAATTTTTTAAAAAAAAATTTAAAGAAATTTATCAAAAATTTTTTAAAAAATTATTAAAAAAATAATTCAAAATACATAAAAACAATTTTTGAAATCATTATTTTTATTTGTTTTACAAAGATAATGGATAATTAAGTGGAGGCCCTAAAAGCAAACCTAAAATTACAATGAAGAAAAAATTTCAACAATTTTACTAAATAATTAAAAATACACTTTAAAATACATAAATTTTTTTTTTTGACAATCGGATCCGATTTATTTCTTACCAAAACTTTGAACCATAGAAATCAACGCAAATTTGGTCGTACGTTCTTCCATAGTAAATTTTCTGATTATGTAAGTGTCCGTACTGGTTTATTTTTAAAAATAGAAAAAAAAATAACAAAACTATTTCTATCGATGAAAGTTTATTTAACCATGCAAATATGTTTCCTGATATCCCAGATATCAATCTCGCTATTAATACCATGTGTGTTGAAATTGACATAGAATACATTAAATTTCCCAACACAGATACGAACACTAGGAAAAGTACCACTTCTTTCATTGGTCTCCTGTGTTTTGTTTGTTTTTTTTTTTAATTATTTTTTTTTTTATTAAAATTAATTTTTGCCTATCTAGCCAATATCCAATGAAAAAGCTCGATACAAAAGTTGAAATGGCGTATGATGCTAATCATGGTGGATTTGTTTAATTTACTATTTTTAATAGCTACAAATCTTTTTACCCAAAATCACAGCAAAATAAAAACTTGATATTCCTTTGTCCATTGAAATCAAATATAAATACAATGAGGGCATTATCACCACATATTCCTTTTAAGGATTATAAATTTTCTGATTTTGGATTTCCACCAATTTTTTAATTTATTTTACCACATTAACCATGAACAATGCATAGTTTATGCATATCCAAGATCTAAGATCATTTTTTGACATTGAAGCAATTTTTTTTATAAATTCAAATTACATTAAATTTCTCAAATTAAATTTATTTGAGAAAAATTGACTCATAAAGCAAAAAAGATATCTTTAAAATTGTTGTTAAGTACAAATCTGTTTCATTTAAAACAAAAAAAAAGATATCTTTCATTTTTAACTAATTATATTAGTTTCCTTCCCATTTTTTTCTATATTCATTATTTTTTATTCCAAAGCCTCCTCAACAAGTCAAAATAGTTTGTTAATATTCAAAAGTGGAAAACAAAAAGAAATTGGAAACATCCCATTGAGAGAGGTATTATTCTTGACTAACAGATGGTCATATGAAAACAAAACAAGATTATTTTTGATCCATTTTACAAACACTGCAAATAATTAAAGTTACTATCCGACTTTTTACCACAACATCATTGGGTCGTTAATCTTTTCAAGATTGCGAATGCTTTTCAAGAAATTAATTCTTCCCTTTAATCTCAAAACAGAAATTCAATAAAAGGATTGAAACAGGAAGTGTTTCACAAAGCCAACAAATTTATTTTGATCAAATCACGTGAAAAAAGGTATTTATTATGTACAGAAATTTATTTTTTTTATTATAATTATATACAAAAATGAAATTGAATTCTTCCTTAAAAGAAATCTTCATCAGTTGCAACAACCCTTCTTTTTGATAGGATTGTTATTATTATTCTTGGATACTTCATCGAAAAGAGGAATAGAATCCATTCTGACCAATTTATCCTTATCATCCCTCATGTTTCCTTCCCCACCATTTTTATTATAGATCTCCGTCATCAATTGTTGGAAGCATTTATCAATATTATCAGCATTTAAAGCAGATGTTTCTATGAAAAATAATTTGCTTTCAAAATAAAGGATTATTATCTTTAAAATTTGACTGAATTTTTTTTACTTTTTTTCTGCAAATTCTTTCGCTTCACTTGTTGATACTTCTCTCATATCTTCCATATCGGATTTATTTCCCACCAACATTATCATATCTAGATCATGATTGGCATCTTTCAAATCTTTAAGCCAATTTTCTGCACTCACAAATGATTTTTTGTTGGTGATATCATATACCAATAATGCCCCACATGCACCACGATAATATGCTTTGGTTATTGCTTTATATCTATTTTTATCAAGAGGGGAATTTAAATTGAAAAAAAAAAAAAATGTGAACTTAATAAAATTATTATTTTTGCTTTATTTTTTTATTAAATCTCATTTTACCTTTCTTGTCCTGCTGTATCCCATAAATGAGCTCTCATTGTCACATTATTTTCCAAGCTTATAGTCTTGGAGAAAAATTCAACCCCAATTGTACTTCTATGATTCTGTGGATTGATTTTGTGAGTTAAAATCATCATGTTAATACAAAAAAAAAAGCAAAAAAATAATTCTGATAAATACTGACCAATAGAAACTCATTCTTGACAAATCTGGTAAGAATGTTTGTTTTTCCAACTCCAATGTCTCCTGTGACCACAATTTTACGAATAATTTCCATTTCGAATCTTTTCTTTTTGATTTTTTTTTATTTTTCTCAATAATTTTGATCAAAAAATAAAAGCCAAAATTTTTAATTTCTTCTTTCACTTAATTATCAGAAATTAAAGATGAAATCATTCAAATAAAAAGATTCATTGACAATCTTTATGAAAAATTGAGAATTTGATATAGACTTGATAAAAATTCCCCAAAGAAATAAAATTGCGCCAAAAATTTAAGATTGATAATTTTGATAAAGTCTTTTCAATTGAATTTAGATCAACTTCCAAACAATATTTAAATTTCACTGAATGTTTTCTGATTTTTTCTTTGTCAAAAACTATTTATTAAATTTAAATTCAAAAAAAATTAAAATTTAATAATCTAAAGGAGTGACCTTTTTTATTTAAAACATCTCAATGTGACATTCCTTATTTTCAATTTCAGAATAAATTTTTCTTTTCCTATTCAAAAGTAAACAACATAAGTCAAGCAATTCAACATAAGTAGAACTTTCACCAAAAATTATCTTGGAGAAAGAAGTGAGTTGGTCTATGACTTCCTCATTCGTCACTATTTTGTTACTTTCTTTTTCTTTTTTTCGGTGATGATAAATGGATGTTTCACCAACACTGAAGCGGACATTGTCGAAAAAAAAACAAAATTTCTTAAATCCTCCTTTGTTTTTGAAAAATTAAATTGGATAATTAAATTGGATTATTAAAAAGAATTTAACCATTCAAAGCACTTGTAGGTCTAATAATATAAATAAATTTTCGAAAATTTTTTTTTTTATTCACCTTTGAACAAAGGAACATCCAAATTTGAAATGATGTATTTTGCTGTTGACGCTAATTATTAAATTGCTTTTACTGAATCTACTTCCTCCTCTTCCCTTCACTTGAAATTCCTCCCATCGTGAGTGATAAATGATTTCTTTGGAAACATTACTTTTGTTGAAAAATTTTAGTGAATATTAAAAAAGATTTAAAAAAAAATTCTTTATACCTTGGGTTGTAAAAGTTTTTGATTATTTCTTTGATCACAACCTTTTGGTTTTTGGATAATATCTCTTCGTCTATTCTCCAATCTTCATCCTTTACATCTCTTGATCCAGATAACACTTCACTGGAAGATTCAATGACGCTCAAAATGAAAACCCAATCTGCCTTTTCGTTGTAAAAATCTTCTTTCTTCTCAAATTTGGATTTTTGATCTTCCTCTTTATTTCCATATATTCTATATTTCTTATCATCCTCTAGATATTCTTTATATCTTGCATTTACTATATTGAATGCGCTTTTGTTTGATTCTTTATAAATCTTTTTGGATAGGGATCTCATATTCCCTTTTTTTTTAAACGAGAATTTTGGAATTTTGTTAATTTAATAAAAAAATTCTTACTAATTGATTTTCCATCACAATAATTCATAAGGTAACCCCATAATACAGATGGAAGGTCCACATAAAATTTGCACTCCATTTTATTTATTCTTATTTTTTATTTTTTAAAATAAAACGTCAAAGAAATTAAGGGTAACCCAACAATTGACAATTAAATTTTGTTCTTTTTCTCAATAAAAGGAGAAAATTTTTTTTCTTTTTGAATATCCGAACACATATTTTTATCACTTTTAAAAAAAATCATTCATCTATATTGATCTTCTAATATACAATTGATATTTACAGTGATTTGCAAAATTATGCAAATTATTTTTCCTTATCAAAAATAAGATTGAAATTTTGTAAATTTTAATGTGTATTCTAAAAAAACAATTCCATAAGAACTTATGAGGAGAAACGAAAAAGATTTGTGAATACAAATCACTCGATGATCTCTACATAGCTGGAAGGAATATAGCCAACTTGATCGCCCTTTTGAGCGTAATACCAAGACTCATTGGTCTTTTCCAAAATGATGATGGTTTCATTCTCTTTGAAGGAAAAGCTGTTCTCGAAAAGGTTAACTTGGGGATCCCAGTCCAATATGGCACAAGCGGAATATTGTTGGTGGGTTGAAGACAAACGAAATTGTTCCTTGGAAATAGAGCCGATTATATCTTTGAAAGAGAAATTTCAACATTTTTTTTATTAATTTTTAATTTTTAATTTTTAATTTTTAATTTTTAATTAATTTAATTTTTTAAAATTAAAATTTTTTACCAAAAGTTTCGGGTTTGTGAAGAGTCGATTTTCTGGCATTCTCATTCATTCGGGTGATGAACTTTTTGAACTCTTTCTTGCAGTTTTTCATGGTGTGCATGATCCTCATTTTGTCCTCTGCGTTCTTGAAAACGAATTCGTGGAGGTTTTGGTTGTTGGGATTCAAAACAGTGATGGAGTCACTCTCTAATTCTTTGACTTTAACAAAAGTTTGACTATTTAATTTGAGAAGAGTTTAATTTAAAAATAAATTTCCTCACAAAAAAAAAAACAAAAAAAAATGTTGTGAACAAAAAATAAGAAAATTATTTTTGTGATTGAATAAATATGGGAGATGTAGGCAGTGTTTTAATTATCAGTTCAAAATTTAAATAAAATTTGATAATAGTAGAAATGTATCAATTCAAATTTATTTCATCTTCCATAAATATAAACTCCGATGGATTATTAAATATAATTATTTTTGGTTGATTTTTTGAAAAAAAAAAACTAATATAAAATGTAAAAGCTCTTACTTTTCAAAGTTGTACCAATTGGCTAAATCATAAAGACGATAATGAGTCTTCTCATTGTGTAACGCATTTAAACTGTCAGACTTGGATTCAAACTCAGAAACGAGGAGACAGTCATTGAAAATGAACAGAATTTTGTCAGGCTTGGGTGTGTTCTTCTCCGAACTCTTCTTCTTGATTTTGTGTTTGACTATCGCCTCGTCTAACATGTTACGTCCATGCTTCAAGAGGGAAAGCTTCTTTATTTTCTCGCCACATTTTTGGTGCATCACGTCTTTTACACATTCTGTGTGCACAAAGGCTTCACATTCTGCCAAAAAAAAAAAAAAAAATTTTTATATGAATAAAAGATTGTTTTGATAATATAATTTAAAAATGAAGAAAAATCAACAAAAATGAAAAATGAAAAATGAAAAATTAAACATAAAAACTATCCAAAATAAATTTTTTTTTTTTTACTCAAACACTTCTTTCCAGAAAAGAGAAATTGTTGGCAAAAATCGCAGTTGAAATTTTTAGTGAGTTTCACTTCCTCACTGAAATTGTGTTGCTCATGTATTCCCAAAAATGATATTTCAGAATTGGACTTTAAGACCTAAAAAAATAATATAGTTAATTAAAAAAAAATATTAAACATAAAATTAAAAATTTATTAATTATTTTGATCATTTACGTCCAATCCTCCTACAATATTTTTTGATATCTGAAGAAATCTTTGGTTGATATCAACTTCCATTTTTCTTTTATTTACATAATTTGCAATTTTTTTGAGTTCGTCATGAGCTTCAACAACATTTTTATCTTTATTAAAAAAAATAATAAAAATATGAAAAATAAAAAACAAAAAAAAAATAAAAAAAAAATAAAAAAAAAATTAAAATGATAAAACAAATAAAAAAAAAAGTTTACAATCTGGATGATCTTGAGGAGTATACTTCAATAAAGCAGATAAAAGTAATTCATATCGAGGAATCTAAGGAAAAATAAATGTTAATAAATGAAATTTTTTTTTGAAAAAAAAAAATGAATGAAAAATTACTCTTTGAAAAGGAACTGCCAACAAATTTTCCAAACCAGAAAATCCAGAATAGTTCCCTCTTAAATTTTGAAAAGAAAAAAAAATTTTGTACAACATTAGAACAAATAAAAATGTAAAAATAAATAAAATGAAAAATAAATAAAAAATAAAAATAAAAAATTAAAAAAAAATAGTGTTTACCCTTTTGCTTTTACAATGAGATTACAGATTTCAGGGATTTTTCTGTATTTGGCGAGGATCTGAGGAGAAAGGTCATAAGCATTGATGTAGTCAATATACAATTTGAAAGAAGGGCAATAGTTTAAAAGAATTTTGGCAACACTGGTGTCACTCTTCAAAGGGTCCCATTTCTATAAAAAAACAAATAAAAATAAAAAAATAAAAAATAAATCAATAAAAAAATAAAAAATAAACAATAAAAAATAAAAATAAAACAAAAATACTTTGTGAAGTTTCTGCATATCAGTTAGCAGTTTGTGGTGAATCATAACCAAAGTGTCAACATTCCCAAACAATTTGTCAACTTCCTCAACTTGCTTCTCCTTGAGAGGTTTCTTGTACTCCTCCACAATGATCTTGAGCTGAATGTAATAAGTCCTCTCCGTGGTGATGATCTCATTAGCAGCGTACTTTCTTTTAAGAATGGTCTTTTCCTCCTCGTTCTCCACAGAAGGCTTGCTGACAATAGGAAGAGGAGGGGCTTTGTTGGGAGGATTGTTCTTCAAAGCGAAAGAAGGGACAGGGTTGTTCGAACTCCTCTCCATGATGGGACTCATCTCTGAAGAACTGTCATCTTTGAGAAGTTCTTCTACAGTGCTTTTCCTTGGCGCTTCGCTTGTGTTGAAAATTCGAAGAGTAGAGGCTTTATTGTCCAAGACAGAAGGATTCTTTGGAGGAGGTCTACGAGGCGGAATTTTGACGGTGTTGTACGGGGAATTCGGCGAGGAGATCTCTTTGATGGGAATTTCTTGTTGCACGGGGCTGCTTTTGATGTCGTTCAACATGTTTGTGGTTGAGGATCTTTGCCTCGAAACTAAGTTTTTGGGAACTGGGTTGCTTGATCTGTTGAGAGGAGAACTTTGATTCTCAAGAGGATCTAAATCCCTATCTTCCTTCCTGGGAGAGAGATTGATCATACTCTCATGCTTTTGGTTTTGGTTGGGGCTCAAGATGATCTTCTTCTTGATCTCAACCTGTTTTGGATTGGGGCTATTAGTGATCGGATTATTGGAAGATGTATTGTTATTTGTTGGAGGAGAAGTATTATTATCATTGGTCTTTTGAATAGGACTATTATTTAAATTGGTATTATTATTGATATTATCAAATTGATTGGTGGATTTATTGAGTGGTTTATTTCCATTTTCATTGATATTTTGCTTTTTAGGTCTGTAGACTGCAGTGACCGATTGTCCAGTATCATCTGTGATGCTTTTGGATACCCTGGGAGGCAACACCTTCTTAGGAGGCGATAATTTCTCCAAAGTTTGTACACTCTTTTTAGGGGGAGTGGTGGGCAGCAATTTTTTGGTGATCATTTTGATGGGAGCACTTTCTCTCTTTAAGATTTCTTTGACTTGTTTGATTTGTAAATTCGGTTTAGCTTCATTTTTATCGATATCCTCAATTTTCTCTTCCAAATTATTTTCCTCTTCAACATTGATTTCCAATTTGAAGGTATCTCTTCTATTATTATTTGTTATGAGAAATCCATCACTCATGTTTATTGCAGAGGAGGATAGATTCTCCTTTTGGGGATCATCATTATTCTCTATTGTTGGGATCACATTTTGTGTTTTGGGTGTATAATTGTTGAAGAGATAGAGAAATGCTTGATGATGTTCCTCTATATTCATCTCTTTCAAATGTTCGATGGTTATGAAAGATAATAACTTTAAGGAATAGAACTTCTTTTCTATAAATTTGATGAAATATTCTTGCAATCCATTCTCTGAGAAAAATTTCCATACTTCAAAAAACTGGCAAATGGAAGATAGATAATAATTCAAACAAATGTTGTTATATTTGACAATAAAAATAGAAAAAATAATATGATGTCATTCTTTTACCTTTATTTTATAAAAATGATGCAAGATGATATGCTTTATTATTTCCTCTTCATAGTTAGTGGATAAAAAAAGGAGGAATTGTTCTACATTAACCAATTTTAAATTTTTGACGCTTGAAATACCAACCTTGTTAAAAGGCGATTCAATATTCAAATCCTTTAGATATTCCCATAATTCAATAAAAAAATTATGATCTTCCATCAAGAAGATAGATTTCAATTTTTTTTAAAATTAAAATAATTTGATAAAATCCAAACAAAATAACCAAATAAATTTTTATTAACATAAAGTTGGATTTTTTTGAAGCAAATTCAATTTTTTTTTTAACAACCACATTGGCCATTTTCTTGGCTAACATTTTTGGTCAACTCTACTTTCGGTTGATCTTCCTTGATAGTTTGGGTGATTTTTTTCTGGAAGACTTCCTTGGCCATCATAAGAAAAGCCTCTTGGACGTTCAAAGAGCTCTTGGCACTGCATTCAATGAAAGGTATTCCCAAATTGTCAGCAAACTCTTTGGCAGTTTCAGAACTGACAGCTTTGTGGGGGAGATCGTTCTTATTACCAATAATTTGAATAGCTACATTTTCAGCGGCATTTTTCTGAAAAAACACATTTAAATTTAAAAAAGTGACAATGGGGCAATAAAATTGACATTAAGAAAAGTTTTTCAAAAAAAAAAAAAAAGAGAGAGAAGTCTTACTTTGATATCTTCGAGCCATGATCTCACGTTCTTAAAAGAAAGTTCGTCACAAACATCATACACAACAATAATACCATTAGCTCCTCTAAGGTGTTTTGTGAAGTTTAACAATAAATTAGATGATATTTAGTTAAATGATGATTTACCTATAAAATGAAGATGTGATTGTTTTGAATTTTTCTTGTCCTGCCTATAATTTTGATTATTTATTTTATTATTTTGGCTCAATTTTACAAAAATATTACAGTATCCCTGGTCATACAAATTGATATTGAATATAAATATTTGTCAATGTGAAAGTTTACCATAATTGAAGTTTTATTATCTAAAGAAAGAATTAATATTTTGAAAATTTTTCGATAATCTGATACCTTTCCCTCGATCTCTATTGTGCGTATCTTGAAATCAACACCTATCTTTTATAAATTAAAATGCTTTATTATGGTATTTATATTCTTATGGAGAATGAATTACTGTTGAGATGTGATTTTCAGCAAAGGTATTGTCCTTGAATGAATTGGGATTAATTTTGGTTGGCGAAATATTTTTTATTATTTTTTTACTGCAAATCTTAATAAAAGACAACTCTTTCCCACACCACTATCACCAATCAATATGAGTTTCTTTATTTGTCAATGTTATTAATTAGGATAAGGCATCCATCTGAGAAATATTATAAATAATCAAAGTTAATTTTTTTACAAATAGCTGATCATAATCCTTCTCTGTTGACATTCGTTTTAATTTGAAATAATTTCACTCAAATTTTTTTAATTTTTAATTGGAACTCATGAATAAAAATTAATTTCGCTCAGCAATATTCAAAAGAAAAAAACAAATATATCTATAGAAGGAAGAAATGTATATTTTAAAGGATTCTTGTTTAGAGCCATTACATTTCTCTCCGATCAATAAAAAAAATGAATGAGGGGAAATAAAAAAAAATTGAAAAATTATATTTAAAGTTAGATTTATATATAGACATAAAATTACTATTTTTTATTTTTGTTCTCCCAATTCCTTTCCTCATTATACTCTTCAAGAGCAAGATCCAAATCATAATTAGTTTCATCGAGATAGTACTTGGCCTCTTCACTAGAAACACCAGTCCTGCTAACAAAATCTTTGATGATAGCTCCGCTGTTAGTGAGGGGAGTTGTGGAGATGACTTTCGCATTTCCAGGAAGGAGAAGTTTAGAGAGATGGAAAATGGAATCAGAATAGAGATTGTTCTGTTGTTTCAAAGAGGAAATAGAAACAGAATATCTAAGAGCAATTCCAGCTAAAAAATTATTTGTTTAACTTTCACCTTTAAATAATAATCCATGTTTTTTTACCCAATGTATCTCCTGATTTTACAAAATGATATTTTTTCTCATCTTCAGGGTTTTTTGGGGTAATATTTTGTATTTCTTCCAAAGATGGAGCAGATGGATTATTATTATCATTCTGATCTTTCGAATTTTCGTTATATGGAAAATTGCTGATTTTTTTTAAAATAAGATTAGAATCTGCTATTCAAAGCTAATTGTTATTACCTCATAATGCTAGTGTATGATTTATCTTCTTCATGAAAATCAGCTCTTTGGCATCCAATACAATCTTTCTTGAGTCTTTCTTCTTTCATAATTGCCATTTTTCCCATAGGCATTGGCAAATACCTTTATTAATTAAATGGAAATTAATTTCCTCCAATCAAAATTTTTGAAATTCATTTACATTTGCATATGATCTTGAATACCACAACAATTCCATCCAACCATTACTCCTTGTTTTGCTGATACAGGCTCGACTTTAAAAAGGATCATTAATAATAGTTCAAATAAAAATGATCGAGAAAAATTTTGTTTACTATATTGTCCTGAATGATATTTACATTCTCCATTTGTTGCATTTGTATAATAACCATGACATCTTATACATCTTTATTTAAAATATTAGTTTATATCGATCAAAATAATTTCTTTATAATTTTTTACCTTCTTCTTGAATTCATATATTCATCATTTGTTTCTTTTTTTTGTGTATATACTTTCAAATTGGATAATTCATACTCATTTTCTTGGATAGGGTATTCATCATTGTAATTATTCAAACTAAAAGTATTTTCTAAAGGTTGATATTTGAAATCCATGTGTTTTTTTTGTTTTTATTTTCTAAATTTTGGTTTTTTTTTTATTTTTTTTGTTTATTTTTATTTTTTAAATTTTTAATGTTCTAGAAAAGTATAAAGAATATTCTTTTTAATATTTTTATTTCAATGATCAAAATAAAAGAGAAGGAAAATTCTTCAAACTTTGGATTCAATTTCAACTGTGATTTTCAATAACATAAATCATTCAATAAATCTTGAATTGAAAATTATTTGTTTCAGAAGATGAAGTTTTGATAAAATGTGGCATAAAAAAGAGTTTGTTTTGAGTTTTTGTTTATTTGGAAAAACTCAAAATGTTATAATGCCTTTTTTTAAGGGAATTGTGTTTTAAATCAGCTTTAAATGCATTGATGGCCAAATCCCTTTCCTCATTGGATTTGACAAAATAAATGGAATTACAGTTTTCCAAGTCAACAGAATGATACAAAGAAAATTTGAAGATGTTTTGTAAATAAGATTTAGATGCTTCTTTGTTGTATTTAAGATTACTTTCGTTCATCAAAACTATACTATCTATGTTTTGAAAAATAAAAATGGGGGAAACATCATCTTTCTTAGGGATACTGGAAAGAGCAGAAGAAGAGTACCGAAGGAGTTCATTGAACATATATATCCCCGCTAATTCAAATCCATATCTATTCACAAGAACATTCAATATAATTTGGATCAACTTTAAAATTATTCATAACAAAATAAAATTAAAAATTAAAAAATTTAAACTTTCACCTTAAAATAAGAGGAAATTGTCTTCCCTAGAGGATTTGCCATGAATAGTTGATCTGATAAATTATACAAGCCACTTTGAAGTCCTACACTAAAAGTGATTGTTTTTAATTATTTTTATTTCATAAAATGGCCAAATTTTATTTTAATTTGTTTACCTCATCCTAAAATTCTAAATTGTTCAAAGTAAGAATCATTATATATTATTTGAAAATTTGGAAATAATATTACAATATGAATCGTCTTTTCTGTTTTGTTTATTATGCCTTTAGATATTTTGGACACATCAATTGTATTATCATGTTGGAATACCACAATTTTGCATTTCTCTTTATCAAAATTGGATACAATCTCTTCAACGATTATCAACTCTTCATTATTTAACTCTATATCAAATTTCTTTTTTTTCATTAAATTACTCTTTATTCCCAACGAGAAGAAATATTTATCCATCAAAGGAAAGCTCAATAATGAGCCAGATAATGTGAAAAATAAGATCCCAGTTGATGTTAAAAAAAATTTATACAGTAAGTTATTTGTATTGAATATAGTGGATGAGTTGCTATATTTCATTGAGTTGCCATATTTCCAATTGTGAAATTTGACCAATTTGTTTTTAAAAAGACTTTTCATTTTTTTTTTTTCGAATTGATTAAACTTTGGAAATATTCCAAAATTAGAAAGCAAGGAATACTATTGCCTGAGTAATTAAAAGGATTTTTTTTCATTTTAATTTTTAATTAAACCATTATCTCCAATCCATTAAAATTTCAACTTTCCAAAGTTCGAAGTTGAAGTATGTTCGAAAAGAAGGGCTTGCTTTTTCATTGATTCGAATACTCGGCGAGGGAAAATTTTTTTAAAAAATGGAGAAAAATTTAAAAAAAAATAAAAAAAGATGCAAACAAAGCATAAATTCATATTCCTTCTTTTCATCATTTTTGCATATGCAAAAGAGAGTGGAGAGAATTCGTGGAGCGAATCAATAAGAGAAAGAACAAGTAAAATTCTAAAATTAAATTCTTATTTATTTAAAATTTGATCCATCTTTTATTTAAGCATCTTTTGTGGTTGTGACTATATTGATTTTGATATCTATTCTATTTGAATATTGGTAAAAATTAAAGATTAATCCTTGGAGGAAAATTAAAAAAATATTTATCCTGCAAAAATTAATATAGCAAAGATAAACTAGAAGGTAATAAAATTCAAGCAATTGTAAAGCTAATCTTTAATACATTATTCAGAAAAGGTATCAAGCGAATTGTTTCCAATTGTCAAAGCATTATATGGAGGTATGAGATAAATACTTTAAGAAATTCAATTTAAATTAATAATTCATCTAATCAGAATTGATGATTGGTGGGTTTTTATCATTGTTGACATTTGCGCTTGTACAGACGGGATTACTTACTAAATTATCTGAAGATCTATTCAAAGAAAGCGAATTCATCCCGGAGTAATTCAAATTAAAACTTTCAATTTTTTTAAAATAATCCCTTGAATTTTATAAAAGATTGGTAGAAAAGATCCATATTCTACTATTCTTAGTTTTTGTAGTATATCTCATTGAAATCCTCTTTCTATTGTATCTAGGTTAAAAAATGATCAATTTTTTTAAATAAAGAATACTGATAGATTTTTTTTAAAAATAGGTATGAGAATTCAAAAGAGATGGAGGACATTCGAAAAAAACTGCAAAAAGCCTCACAAAATCGTAGATAAGTACTTGGACGTACTAAAATTGAAAAAAAATGGAAAAGTAAACTTCTTACACCCAAGAAACTACCTCAACTACTATTGGCACGAAAGGGCTATGAAGTATTTAGTTTTGAGACATTTATTTGTCAACCACAAGAGTATAACCGAACAAAAACTCCCTTCCGATTTCGATTTTTCGTAAAACTTTTCCCAGAATTATCTTATTCAAACTTTATGAATTTATTCCAAAATTTATCTTTAAAAATAGAGAATATTTGTCCATACATATGGGTAAGACAATTGGAAAAATTGTTGAGATTCCTTTCTATGGTTGGTTACTTTTGGTAGAAAAATATTTCTTCAAATTAATTTTCTTAAAAAAACTAACAATACCTTACCTTAGGATGTTTTCTTTTTCGTTCTTTGGGGTATCACTGGTTTTGATGCTATAGTGCAAATCATCTGTTTCATTGTTGGAGGATTTTTCCTTCCTTTGGTCTTCTTCCTCCTCTACAGAAGATTGTTGTATATAAGAGAACAACTCTTGATCCCTCTTCCAACATTGACAACAAGTGACAACAGTTTATTGACTTCCAACGAAGAACAAGACCTTAATCCAAATGATAATGAAGATTTTCAGATCAATGTTAAAGGGACCACCGATATGATGAAAATTCACTTGAACAGGAGAGTTTCCATTTGGCAAACCAACGAAGACCACTCCCATGAGCACCAACAGTTGCTAAGCAAACACAACGACTGGCACTTTCCAGATGTAGATCCTGGATATTATAATGCAACAATTAAGCCAAGATCTTCTATTGGGAAATTTTTCTTGGTAAAAAAAAATTGTTTTTTCATATTTCTTATTTCATTCAATTTTTTTTTTTGTTTTTTTTTTTTTTGTTTTAAAGGGATTCCCCCCAAGTAAACATGAATCATTGTTCCCATTTGACAAGAAAGGCCCTAAAATTTTGTTGTTAATCGTCACGCTCGTCACATTCATCTCTTCCATTTACATCGCCATCTTCGCCATCTTTGTCTCAGAATACGTCTACGGCCTCAAAGCACTCTTAATTATTAAAATGTTACTTTGGTTCCTTTGTATTTTCCCTCTTGTCTTTTGTGCTGTTTATTTCACTCCTAGTATCATTTGTAAAAAAAAAAAAAAATTTTTTTACTCAAATTAATTTAAATTTTGACCAGCTGTTCATTGTATCGTCAGCAACATCGAACAACTTAAGAGTGTAAAAATTTTTCAAAGAGTAGTTTACTCTATTTATTATTTTAACAATACATTTTTACTTATATCTAGAACAAGGTCATCTCTAAAGTCTTAAGAGTCATGAGAACCAAAAAGACTGTGAGAATCTTGAAATTATTGAATTCACTAAGAGTAAAAAAAACAATTTGATAGTTTTAAAATTATTATTATCCTTTTAAACAAAAATTTCTTTTTTAGGGATATGTGAAGACGATTTCTTTGGATCACAATGAACATGAGGAAGAAGAGAAGAAAAAGAAGAAAAAAAAAAAAAAAGAAATTGAACTCAACGAAGAAGAAAAGGAACAACACGAGAGCGAGAAAAAGCATGAAGTAAATTAAAACTTTTTTTATTTAGTTTTTGTTTTGATGTTTATAATTTTTTTTTTTTTTAGATGAGAGAAATTTTCACTCTCTTTGATACATCTGGAGACGGTAATGTTGATTCAGAAGAACTTAGTGCTTTTCTCGGAACATTGGGGCACAAAATCAGTAAAAAAAAAAAAATTTTAAAGTTTATTTTTTTTTTATTATCATTATTATTTATTATTTAAATTATTAATTTATTATTTTTTATTCTTATTAGGTACTGAAGAAGCAGAGGTGATCATCCGTCACCATGGTAGAGAGAGAGAAGGTTGCTTGAACTTTGAAGAGTTTTTCTCCTTCATGAATAAGACACAAGAGGATGAAATGGAGGAAGAAGAGCTTATTGAGATGATCTTCGGATTGTTTGACAAAGATGGTAAAATTCAAATTTTCTTTTTTCTTTTTTTTTTTTTTTGGATTGAAATAACTTTTTATTTTTTTTATTAGGTGATGGGCAAATCACTATTGAAGAGTTTCAAGAAACACTTAACCTTTTTGGCCATCCTTTGTCTCACAGTGAAGTTGCTGAGCTTGTTCATGACTTGGATAAGAATGGGGATGGAGAAATTTGTAAAGAGGAGTTTGAGCATCTTTTCAAGAAGTACTCTCAACACTAAAACTCATACATAATCATACATAATAACCACAATTTTTATATATAAATAATTTATAAAAATATCACCCTTTGATTTTTTTTTCAAAAATTTGGAATGATTCTGAAATTTAAAAACTATATTGAAACATTTGAAGATCGGGAAAACTTTCTCCTACCAACCAAGTTTTATTTTAGATCTTTATTTTTGAAATGTCCTTATATTTACTAAATCTAATATTTGAAAATACTTTAAATTTAAGTTAGCTATTTGCACAAAGGAATCGAAGTAAAATTTGAGTATATCATTAGAAATATTTAAAAAAAAAATGGAAGTTTTAACAAAAACAATTCCTATAAAGATCAAACCAATTGTATCTGAAGATAAATCCATTTGCATCGATGTATTGACAAGCGATGATATAAAAACTCTCAAAACAAAGGTACTCATATATGATGAAATATTTTTATTAAATATAATTTTTAAAAATCAAAATACCATAATAGATCCATGAAACATTTGGATGCCCTATGGAATATCAAGTATTATCAATTAATGATGAAATAATTGATGATAATACTATCATCTCTACAATTCCTAATAATAAAATTGATGAGCCATTAAAGATCACTTTGAGGTAGAATTAAAATATTTGTTAAATTTAAATTCAAATGAAATTATATTCAATAATTATTAAGCTTTGCATTGGCTGGTGGTTGTGGACATAAAATATGTGGTTGTTATTGGGTACATATATTTCTCATTTTTCTTAAAATTTTTAATTTGCTCTCTTTCGAATCAAATTTATAGTGGGGGTAAACAATTTTTGAAATTTTGATAAATTTATCTAATAATATGACCATTAGACCTTGCTGCAAATATGAAGCAAAGAGTGGACGTGATTGGGTAATATATTCAAGATATTCTTTCAAAAAAAAATTTATTAAGACTTCTAATTTCTAGTGGGGTATTTGTGTCATCAATTGAAAAGGAATGATTTCTTGAAATCGAAATTCATTTGATATCAAATAAATTTTTGTTTTCAAATATGGTGTTTATCACTTAATTATTATTTCTATCTTTCAAACACATTTGAAATTATTTGAGTGAGATATTTTAATTCAAAATTTTAATAAAAAAAAAAATGTCTTGTTTGAATCAATTCCAAAGGATACATGTGGATAATTCTTTCCCCAATTCTATTGTAAGATATATTTTAATCTCGATATAACTCTAATAATAAAATCTCCTCAAAGATATATGCGGCAGGACTGGCAAAATTATATCAAGGAAAAGATGATAATTGGACTGAAAAACAAACTGGGGTGGTAGTACTATTATATGACGAACAATTACAATCAAATTTTTTCAAACTTCTTTCATTTGATGATAATTCTGTTAATTGGAGTGAAGGTATAAAGAATAGAAAGACATATCTTAGTAATATTGACATATATATAGACATATACATAGAATATATTTTTCAGTATAATAAAAATAAAAAATAAATATCCTTCTTTGGAATCATAATTCATAATAGAAAGATGAAGAATAGTCCATTTCAATAAAATAGAACCTATCAATGTGGCATTAATTTTCAAATATGATTAGAATTAATCTCATATTTAAATATGAAAATTAATAGCCACATTCTCAAAACATATCATTTCAAATTGAAAATATTAAAATCATCTCACAAAATAATTGCGTTTAGAATTGTATATAGGAATAAAATATGAAAATCCGAAAACATGGTTTCATACATTTGAAACACAAGAATGTATATGGGGAATCTCCTTCTCATCATCAAGAGAAGGGGATATCTTCTACCAAGAAGTGATCTCCTGCAGCAGCGACTCCCACCTAGTAACCTCCGTCTCCCTAGAAGAAGCGAAAAAAAGCGAGTCAAAGCCACCCGAGAGAATAACAGCAATAGGTCCAATCCAAGAGATAAACAGCGACACCTACAACAAAAACGAAAAGGAGCTCAAAATACAAGATATCAAAGAAACCAGGGAAAGCTCAATCAACACCTCTAAAAACTCTGCGAGAGACAAAGACAAAAAATGGACTTTAAGAAGAGGTAAAAGAGAATCAAAGAACATTTCTCAACCTCCCATTACTATTAACACTGGAAGCAACAATATTACACCCAACAACAATATTCCTCCCCCTAACTTGCCTCCTCCAAACATCCCTATGCCTCCCCCTCCTCACACTTCTTCACTCTTGGACCTCGCTCCTCCTACAAACTTGCCTCCTCCCCCTCCTGTCAACTTTTTATCTCCTCCTACCAATTTGCCTCCTCCCCCTCCCATCAACAATAATTTCTAACAAAAATTTAAAAAATGTTTAAAACTTTAAAAGCTTTTAATTTTTTTAAAAAACTTTCTTTGAACTTTGATCGAAAGAATAGAATGCTGTAAAGAGATTTATTCATGAGTTGTTTGTTTTTTATTTTGATTTCAAACTTTGTTTTGATCAAATAGTTGAATAAAAATTTATAAAAAAAAAAATGAAAGAAGAAAGAAGAGATAATCGCAGAGGGGATGATAAAAGGGATGATAAAAAAAGGGATGATAGATATAGAGATGATAGAAGAAGAAATGATGATCGTAGAGATGATAGAAGAGATGATCGCAAGGATGATAGAAGAGATGAGCGTAGGGATGATAGAAGAGAAAACAACAGGAATGATGAAAGGAGGGATCATCTCAATTTGAGAGGGGATGATAAGATATTGGAGTTTGATGGAGATAAGATAGATCTCTATCCAACCTTTGAGAAGATGGGTCTATCTGAAGAATTATTGAAGGGGATTTATGCTTATGGCTTTAAAGGACCATCTGCTATTCAACAAAGAGCTATTGTTCCAATGATCAAAGGAAGAGATATCATCGCACAAGCACAGGTTAATTAAATTTTTATAGATTTCGATATTATGAGCAGAATTGTTACTAATTTTGTTATCAATATAATTTTTTGTGAATTTTTATGGAAAGATTGGATTTTAAGGAAATTATATCAATCATATTGAATTGGAAGAGCATATATATTTGGATATAACTTTCTTAAAAAGAATCATTGCATAATTTCAAACAATTTGAAAAATCAATAATTGAATCGAAATTAAAACAAAAAAAAAAAACATTCACTTCCTAATAAAGATATGGCATTCAGAATCCCAAAATTCTTTTTAATTGAAAATTATTTAAATTATTTTAATTTATGGAAGAATTTATCTTTTTCTTTACTCAAAAAAAATTTTTTTTTTATAGTCAGGTACTGGGAAAACTGCGACCTTTTCAATCAGTGTTCTCAGTCGCATCAAAGTCACTGTAAAGGACGTCCAAGCTCTCATCCTCTCTCCAACAAGAGAGCTTTCACAACAAACTGAAAAAGTGTTGACTTCTCTAGGTTTGAAACATACAAATCTTTTCATTTGTTTTCTTTATATTTTTATTATTTTCATTTTATTTTTAATTTTTATTTATATCATTTTCCATTTTATTATTTGCTTTTATTTTTTTCCCATTATTTATTCTTTACAATCGTTTTTTGTTTTGAATTATTTTTTTTCCCAAAATAATTTATTCTTGTAATACTCGTTTTTTTTTTATTATTACATTTTATTTATTTTTTAATATTTTATTTTTTGTTTATTTTTTAATATTTATATCTTTTTTTATTTTTATTTTTAAATTAAATTTATTTTAGGTAGTTACATGAGCGTGAAAATACATTGCTGTGTCGGAGGAAAGTCAGTGGGAGACGACATTCGTAAGTTGGACAACGGAGTCCACATTGTAACAGGGACCCCTGGGAGAGTATATGACATGATCAAGAGACGTAATTTGAGAACCAAGGACATCAAAATGATTGTTTTGGACGAAGCTGACGAGTTGTTAGGAAATGGTGAATTTTTTCATTATTTTTTCTTTTTTTACATTAATATTTTCTTTTATAAAATTTTTTTGTGGATTTTTAATTGAAGATTTTTTTATTATTTTTTTGTGCATTTTTAAAAGATCATCATTGTTTGACTTTAATTTCAGATTTTTTAAAAATTATATTTTTTTATTATTTATTTTTGTTATTTAATCAATTATTTTATTATTTACATTTTTTTTTGTTCAACTTTTTTTTGGTAAGATTTTAAAGAACAAATATACGACATATACAGATACTTGGAATCATCCACCCAAATCTGCATCATCAGCGCAACCATGACAAGTGACGTGTTGGACATGAGCTCGCAATTCTTGACCAAACCTCTCCGCATCTTGGTGAAGAGAGATGAGCTCACCTTGGAGGGTATCAAACAGTTTTTCGTTGCAGTGGAGAAAGAGGAATGGAAATTCGACACTTTGTGTGATCTCTACGATACTCTCACCATCACTCAAGTAAAAAAAAATTTTTTTTTTCTTTCATTTGAATGACTAAAATTATAATTTTTAATTAAAATTTTATTTGTTTTTTGTTTTTTAAAATAATTTTTCTTTTCTAATTTTAATTTTTTTTTTTAATTAAGATCAAAAATTTGTTTTTATTACCTTTTTTTAAAACATTCTTTTTTGTTTATTAATTCTTTATTTATCCCAGGCGGTGATTTTTTGCAACAATAAAAAGAAGGTAGAGTTATTGGCTCAAAGTATGAACGAGAACAACTTTACTGTGTGCTACATGCATGGAGAGATGCCACAAAAGGAGCGCGAACAGATCATGAAAGATTTCCGCGGCTACGAGTACCGTGTTCTCATCACCACCGATCTCTGGGCTCGTGGTATAGATGTCCAAAACGTTTCTTTAGTAATCAATTATGATCTTCCAAAGAGTCGTGAAGTTTATTTGCATCGTATTGGTCGTTCTGGTCGTTTCGGAAGAAAGGGTGTTGCCATCAACTTTTTGACTGACGATGACGTTAGTGTTCTTCGTGATATTGAGCAGTTTTATGGCACTCAGATTGATGAGATGCCTGCTAATGTTGGCGACTTTTTATAAAAAAAAAAGAATTTAATGTTGAAAATAAATTAATTTAATAAATTAATTTTCTTTGATGAAATTAAGAGCAAAAAAACATTCAAATAGAATAGAATAGAATCACAAATCTTTATTTAACTAAAACTGGGTTTCAAATTTTAAGGGTGAGCTTTGCCTTCTTGATCCATTCCGTCAATAAACTTATTTTATCAGTGAATTGCTTTTCATGGATCTCCAAAGAGTGAGAGTGAAGAGCATTGGAGATGACGAGACAAAAATCGAGAGCCTTCATGGTAGTCATGATAAGTTTCTCTTTGTTAGTCATGTTAGTTGTAGGGGTGACTTTGTTTTCAAAGAGACTTTTATCGACTTTATGGAATTCTTGAGAGAGGATCATTTGGGACTTTATTTCGTTGACGCGCTTGGCGATCTTAATGATTTCCATCTCTTGTTCGGTGGTTTCCAACTGCTGCTTGAGTTGGGTGATGAGCTGAGTGAAGGGTTCCATTCCACCTTTAATAAAAAAATTATAAATAAAATATTTATAAACAAAATGTAATAACTTGTGGTTCTTGGAGATTCTTGTGTTTGCACATTAGATGGATTTTCTTCAGTTTTGATACGTTGTCTTCTATTAGAAATGACACCACTTTTGTTGTTATTTTTGATTTTGTCCAAACATTGATTTATGTTGACCACCCAAGAAGCAGCCTCTCCCTAAGAAAAAAGAAATAATAAATAAAAAATAAAATATAAAAAAATAAAATTAATGAAAAATTAAATTTTTACTTGTGTTTCCGACATAATGTGAATTTGTTCACCAGATTGTTTATTGTTAATTTGAAAAGTATAAGATCTATAAAATATTAAAAAAAAAAAGTGAAAATTAAAAAAACAAAATCTAAAAAGGTTCAAAAACAAAATTAAAATGAAAAAAAAATCCAAAAAAATTGAAAATAAATAAAAAAAAAATCAATGATATAATTTAGAATTTATACTGAAGACTAGACGGAGCTGCGGAAGAAACAGGAACAACTTGGATGTTGGAATTGAGAGGGATGACACTGACAGAAAACTTTTTATTCTCCAAGTCTTGGGTGGTGAACTTGAGTTCGTTATTTTCCAACTTGCACATCATCTTGGTCCACTTCTTTTTCTTTCTGTCGTTTTCTGTGACTTCGGTGAGTTGTTTGAGGAATCCCTCTTTGACGATCGAAGTAACCTCGTTTTCCACTACTGTTTGTTTTCTATCTTTTCTTTGTTTCATGAATTCCTATGAAAAGATAATAAAAAAATTTTTTGGGTATTTCTTTTAATAACAACAAATTTTATTTATCATCAATTTTTTTTGATTTATGTTTTGAATATTTTTTTTTTATTTTTTATTTTTTTTTTTTTTTATTTATTGTCCAAAATTTAAACTTTATTAGCGGATATTAATTTTGACGAACAAAAATAAATGTTGCAAAATTGTATATAATTTTTATTATTTATTTATTATTTTAATATTCATTATTTTTAGATTTATTTTTTATTTAGATTTATTTTTTTATTTTGATTTTATTTTATTATAAGACAGATCTTTTTTCTTTTCAAATCATCATACCATTATTTGTTCTTGTTTAGATTCTGCGAGATTATTTTCCTTGGACAACTTTGTAGCATGGTTGAGGAGGTCACTATGGCTGATTTGCCAATTTTCCATGAGCTCCAAAAGATGATTTTTCAAGACGTTGAAAGTGAGATCTTGAAGAATTTCTTCGGAGGGAGAATTGTCCCCAAACTTTGATTTGAATAAAGATGTCATTTTATCCACAAAATATTCTTCCCAAAAATCTTTTTTTTTAAAAAAATGAATGGTAAAATCAACCAAAATAAAAGAAAAATTTTTATAAAAATTGAAAAAATTAAAACTAACTGTCAGAAATAAAACGAAAATTTGTTTGTAAAAATGATCGTGAAAAGACAAACATGAATATTCATCAAAATATTCAAATATTAATCAGTATGCAAATTGTATCATTTTGCTCAATAATAATATTATCTTGCGTTGAGAAAAATGATGCAAATAAAAGCCGCAAATTAAATTCTCAAAAAAAAATTTCAATAAAAAAAAATAATGAAAAATAAAATTAAAATTTAAAAAAAAATTTTACCCAAATTGTTCCAAATACGATGTCCTTTAATGAAATCTTGAATGAAGACTTTTTTGTTTTGGTTCATGGTACAGATGAGAGAGGCGAGTCTCATGAGGACTTTGAGGGTGATGAAATCTTTGTGGTCAACGAGATCTATCTGTTGCATGGTAGTGTTAATCAAAAACTGTAAAAGTTCGAATGCATGGTTGGATAACAAAAGCCAAGCAGTTGTTTTCTGTGTTTAAAAAATAAAAAAAAAATTTGAAATAAAATTGTTTTTTGTTAAAGAGAAGAATTTCACTGAAATTTTGTTTGTAAAAATGATCAAAAATAGGATCAATATAAATCAGTATGCAAAAGATAATTTGGATCATTATGATCAAAATAACAACATTATCTTGTAATAATTTGATACAAAATTGATGTAAATTAGATAGTTTAAATTTAATTCTTAACAAAAAAAATTCAGGAAATTTTTATTTGTTAAACAAAAAAATTTTTTTGAAAATGTTACATGAGATTTGAGTTGTTCTTGGAGAATGAAAGTGAAAGCTCTTCTTCCAGAATCTTCTTTGAGAATATCTTGGACATTGGCAAAATCACTGAATTGCACAGGCTTGTTAGACATGAGCTTCTCCAAGTTTCTCTTGAGCTCCTCGATCTTGACGCCATCCATCACATCCTGTGAAAAGAAGAACATAGAGTTTCTCCAGTTTTGGCTGCTGTTTTGCTTCTGCATGGCGTGACGTCTATTGACAGGCTTTTCTGTTACCTTCTTTGTATTTTGTTGCAAAGAAGTTTTAAGTTTTTCGATTTCGTTGGCGTATTGGCTGTTAAGTTCTTCCAACTCTTCTATTCTCTCGTTGGATTCTGTATTAGTAGAAAAGGTGCTTTTAGAATTTCTAATGGATTGTCTTGTTAGCTTTTGTTGGATCGAGTCGAGTTGGTTTCTAAGTTGTATGACTTCAGATTCTAACTTTTCTATGTTCTCTTCATATTGCTTTGAGATCTTCTCGGTTTCACTTTGGATTTGGTTGTTCTTCTCGGAGATTGTCTCCTTTTGTTCGTTGATTTGGATCTGAAGGAGCTCCATCTGCTTTTGGTAGGACCACTTTGTCTCTTCTATTCTGTTTTCGTATTCTGTGGTCAACTATACAAAAAAATTTGAGTGATAGGGATATTAATATCTTTTTAGGTTTTAAATTTGATAAATCCATTTTCCCCAGTTTCAATATATAGAAACAAGAAGCACATTGAATATAAATTGATTTTCAATACATCTTTTTTCTAATAAATTACCTCTTGATTTGAACTCTGAGAGAAATTTTGTTTCTGCAATAATTCAACTTCAGATTTGAGTGAGAGATTCTCTTCCATAAGGATCTTCTTCTCAGTATTGTTGGATTTCTTGAGCTCTTCGAGTTGTTGGGTGAGATCATTGATCTGTTTATCCTTTTTTATCCTCAGATTATCCGATTCCAACTTCTCAGATTTGATCTTGTTGAGAGAGGTCTCAAGTTTCTCATTCTTTGTCTTATAGATCTCCAATTCTTTCTCTATCTTCTCAGATATCACCTTGACCCTTCTATCCAACTCTTTTTCATTGAGTAGCGAGATATTGGCGATGTTGGGGTTGTTGGATGATGATTTGAGATTATCGTTGCTATTGGATTGCTTATCTTTCATCTCATCCAACTTTTTCTGCAAGATCTTCTCTTTACCACGTGATTTGTTGAGATCTATTTGTACTCTGTCCAATTGATCTTTCAATTCTTGATTTTCTTTTTTGATTGATTCGATATCTTCTTCAAGCTCCTCCAATTCTTCCAATCCGTCATTATCTTCATTGTATTCCATCTTTTTTGTACCTGGCAACAATGGCCCATCAAATCCCAAAGATCCTCCTATGGTGGATACTGCCACCAGATTTGATTTTACTTTCTCCAAATTCTTCCCCTTCACCAAATCATCTTTCAAGAAGATATTTGATGATTCTATTCCAAGCCCCCAACATCCCTTTAGATATAAATTTATATTTTCTGCTTCCATTAATGGATGGACAACATATTCATTATATTTGCCAATCGTTCCAGGTTTGATTTTATTAAGAAGTCTTTATGAAAAATATATTTTATATATCTCGTTCAAAATAATTTTTAAATATAAGTGTTCAATCTATTTTTAAAATTTCTGGATAAAAATTTGATATTTACTTGCATAATATGACCCCAGATTTCAACACTTTTTGTAAATCAGTATTACTTTCAAGCAATTGACCCAAAACTTGAGATATCTTGAATTTTTAAAGGTAAAATATATTTAATATTGATATTAAAAGCTTTAATACCCAATTCAAGTATGTTTGATCATTCATTATATGACCTAATTTTTATTCTTTTTGGAAATAAAGAAATTTTTTTTTTTTATATTGAATATTTGCCTCCAAACAAATGGAAGTTTGATTCAATTCAATCCACATATAGAAGTTCATTGATCAAAAATTAAACAATTTATTCAACAATTTATTCAAAAAAAAAAAAAAATATCATTTGTACATAGTTCTTATAATGTGAGTGGATATTATTGCAAACAAGTATTTGGTGATCTTTCCTTTGGACCTATTTTTTTGGTTCCAACAATGAATGATATGAAGCAACACCTCAATCTCTTTTTTTATGGAAGGAACAAGTTTCTTGTGGACAGTAGTGTCCCAGTTTCTGTATTTCAAAATTAAACAATAGCGAATAGCTCTTATAATGATCTGGATTTCAGTGTCATTATTGATGAAACAACCAAAAGTAAAAGATAAAACTTTTAATAAATATAAATAAAAATAAAATAAAAATAAAATAAAAATAAATAAAAATTAAAAAAAAAATTCCAAGAAAACTCACCATAACCTCTTTCATACTTCCTTTCAGCACATAAAATATTTTTACTGTCCCACAAACACAACACTTTTGCGTTAGGATCAAGAGTTAATAAAGTAGATGAAGAAGAGAAATGAGGTATGTTCACAAAAATGGGATGAAAGTTAGGTTTATCTCCATTGGGTGTATAATTCTCGTTAGGAGTAGGTAGTGATCCCATTTTAGCATATCTTTTTAGCAAATTTTAAAAATTTTTTAAAACATAATAAAAAGAGAGAACCAAACTTACTTTTTATTATTTCTAAATTCTTCGCAAGATAGTGGATGGGGAAATTTCTCGTTTAAAGCCCATGAACCTGTCACTTCGTTTCCTGCTCTAAAAATAATGACTGAGCCACCTTTTTTAACATATTTCTTTCGTGATTGTAATCATTTATATTAACTAAAAAAATCTACTGTACCTCTAGCGTCTCGCTAGTACGTTTTGGAGATCTTTATCAAATTAATATTAATGAAAAACATTTCAATTGCGAGAAAGATTTACTTTGTATCATCTCCTCCATAAAATAGAATCTGAATTTAATTTATTGATTTGAAATTATTAGGAATTGTAAAAAATTCAATTCTTCTCAATTTTTACAACATCATAATGTTTTTCTAAATCCTCCAAATTTGGACAATGTTTGTTACTGCAAAAAAGCTATCTAAATTTGGAATATAAGACTTTATATTTTTACTTTAGCATTATTTTGTCCATTTTGGAGATTATTTCATTTGAATGAAATCTTGTTTCATCAGTTGAAGTTAATAATAATGTTACTTTTTCTTCATTATAGAATGGTTGATCCAGATCAACTGAATAATCGTCCATTTCAATTTTATTTATGAAATAGAAAAAAAAGAATTGAAATGGATAAACCAAAAATATTCAATACAGTCATGCCTATACCCAAAAATTATAAGATCAATCAAGGATTTCTTCCTGTGGAATATCTCAGAAAAGTTTATATTTCCAATAATTCATCTCCCAGAGTGATTAATGGGCTCAAGCGAATGTATGAGAGGATAATAAGAAAGACTGGAATATTCTTCGAGAAAGATTTGGAAATAGATTTCTCAAATCCCAACAATAATTTTTGTGTGGAATTCGATAAGACAGTGAAGCATTTAGATATTAACATGAATGAAGAATATCAAATAAATATAACCAATAATAAGGTATTATTGAAAGCTAAAACAGATATTGGTACTTCATTCATACTTTAAAATACTATTTTTAATCGTTCAATAGGGATATTGAGATCTATTGAGACGATTATTCAATTAATACAAGAATTCGATAATGTTTTTGGAATCCCATTGATTGAGATATCAGATTCACCAAGATTCAAATGGTGATCAATCTTATCAGATTAAATTGAATCTAATTTTAAAATTATAGGAGAGGAATATTGATAGACTCAAGCAGACATTTCATAAGTTTTCATATCTTACAAAGAAATTTGTTGGCTATGGCTTCTGTTGTAAAAATAAAAAAGATAAAAACTATATTTCATTTAAAACTCTTTTTAATTCTTAGAAACTTAATGTACTTCATCTCCACTTGACGGATGACCAAGGGATCCGATTTCAATCTAAAATATTCCCAGAACTGACGGAAAAGGGATCAGATGGAAAATTTTATACACAAGAACAACTTAAACAACTTGTAGAACAAGCAGATCTTCTAGGGATAAGGTAACCTGTTTGATCATGATTACGTTCATTTTAATATTATTTAAACAAAAAGAGTTGTTCCAGAAGTAGGTGTTCCTTCACACTCTACACCTTTCTTTGTTAGTCATCCAGAATTTTCTTCAAAAGATATCAACTATGAAATAGAAAAAGAGTAAAGATAAATTCTTTCTTTAAAAATTTAATTTTTAAAAACCCCATTTGTAGATATGGAATTTTCTGTCCTGCTTTCGATCCAACAAACGAAAACTGCTATCCTTTCCTGGAAAAGCTTTTTATGGAGGTTTCTAGTGTTTTCAAAGATGATTATTTTCATATTGGTGGAGACGAGAACAATGGTATCTTAATTATCGAACTTTAAGTTATTTATTCAAATTAGCAAAATTTTTCAAGGAAGAGATTGGAACAAAAATGAAAAAATTCAGCAATACATGAGCAAAAATGGAATTAAAAACAAAACTGAACTACAAGGCGTATTCACCACAAAAATTTCAAAAATGATTCTCAATAAAATCAAAAAGACTCCTGTAATCCTTTCCAACCAATCTTTAATTTTTAAATTTACAAACTTTTTTTAACTAAAAAGATTGGTTGGGATGAAATATTTGAATGTGAAAACATACCAAAAGAAGTAGCCATTCACTGTTGGAGAGGGAAGAATCACCTCATAAATGCTATTAACAAGGGTTATTAATTTTAAATATCCGCCTATTAATTTTCATTTTTTTTTTTGTTTTCAAAAGGTTTTTCAGTTGTTCTTTCCAGAGGATATTATATAGATTTAAATCAAACAGCAGAGGATCATTATATAGAAGATCCCATGACTTTCGAGAACAATTTTAAAATGAATGAGAAACAGAAGAGTAAATATCTCGGATGTAATTTTTTTTTTTGCAAAAAATTTTGTCAATAATTAAAAATGAAAATAAAAGGTGAAGCTACTATGTGGTCAGAAATGGTCAATGATGAAACAATAGAATCAAGAGTAAATATATTTTTTTTTAATGTTATTTCTTTTATTTATTTAATAACTTTAGATTTGGCCTCGTACTGCTGCTATTGCAGAAAAATTTTGGAGCACAGAAGAAGTGAACAGTGTTCCGTGGATGTATGAGAGACTTGAAAAAGTCAACTTTCATTTGGAAGAGTTTTCTCTGACTCACATCTCTTACAGAAACGTCCTCTTAAGGAGAATTTGTAAGTCTCACGATATCTCCAACTTGACAATCTTGGTTGACATTCTTTCTCCCTTGAAAAATTACAGGAGGAGACAGTGTAGAAATACATATATTTCTCTGTAATTTTCCAAATCAAAATTTCAATTTGAAGATTTATTTTATTTTTTAAAAAGATCCCCTTATTCTAACATCGCAGATGCTACCTTTGTTGAAAACCCTTCCCTTCTCATCCCCTTCACCAACCAAATCAAATCTTTCATCAGCAATTTCAGATCATCCACTGATAATTTCTCCCTCTTGGAACCCATCGTTATTCAATTGAAGATATGGGCTAGCAATCATCAACAGTTGATGTCTAAGTTTCCCAATCACCCTAATTTCCAAAATATTTATGGTATTTCAAGATATGTACAAGATTTCATGAAGGTATTGAACAATTTTTTTAATTGTTTTTTTGATTGATTTTGAACTTTCTAAATTTCTTATTTCTTCTTTAGATTGTCTTGGATTTCATTGATAAAATCATTATTGGTAAACAAAGCAACTTTGATTTCTTTATCACAGCCCTCGATAAACTCAGCTGCCCAAATGAGTCTGAGACTGACGTCATTGTAGCTCCCATTTTGATCCATTTCGTCACTGAAATTTCTTCTATCTTAAAAAAATAAGAAAGATCAAATTAAATAATAAAAAAGATTAAAAAAAAAATGAGAATTAATAAAATATTCAAATCAAATAAGAATTCAAAATTCCCCTTTTTCCAATTTACTAATCCCTCCAAACATTTTTACTCCACATCTTCCAAGGATCAAAAAACTATCGTCTTCTCTGGCATTCAGCCCACAGGGATGATGCATCTTGGGAATTATCTTGGTTCCATCCAGAATTGGGTGAATTATCAAAAAGAGAATGAAAAGTTGCAATCCAAGAAAGAATTATTCTTTTGCATCGTGGATATGCATGCCATGACCAATTCTCAGACCAGAGCTGCTGAACTCAGAGAAAATATTTTGGATATGGCCATCTCATTGTTGGCTTGTGGTTTGGATGCCTCGAAATGTATCCTATATAATCAATCACGTAAGATAATCCTATCTTCATCAGTAAAATAATTTAAATTTATTGACCATTATCAAAATGCTTAGGGTAAAATATCATTTATCAACCATAAACCATTATCCATCCCAGATGCAAAAGAATAATTAGATATTTATCTGGAATAAGCATAAATTTTGTTATCATATATGTATAAATTTTCAAGAAATATTCAACCAAGATTAATGGCAACTTTATAACCATTGAAAATTTTTTGTGAGAATTTAATCTTCAGCATATAATTTGGATCAATTTTTTATATCAAGATAACTGATCAATGGTTCATTTTATCATAGATGTTGATTAATATTGATCCTTTATCAATCATTTTTAATAACAACTTGATAACCCTTCCCTTTGCTTTTTTCTATAGAGTCTCTGCACATGCTGAGTTGATGTGGATTTTGTCCTGCCAATCTCCACTTCGTTGGTTGAACACCATGACACAATTCAAAGTTAAAGCGAAAGATGGTGAAGGTAACAAAAAATGATGAATAAATAAAAAAAAAAATGAAATAAAAATAAAAAAATAAAATTAAAAAAATACTAATTATGTTTTTAGCTGCTGCTTCTTTGGGACTTTATTCTTATCCTATTTTAATGTCTGCTGATATTTTGTTGTTTAGGGCAAACGAAGTTCCTGTCGGAGAAGATCAAAAACAGCATTTAGAGTTAACAAGAAATGTCAGTTTTTTGAAAATTTCTTTTTTTTAATTCTGATTTTTTGTTTTTTTTTTTTTTATACATTATGCGTTATTAGGTTGTTGATGTTTTCAACAAAAATTATTCCACTGACTATCTTATAAAACCTAATATTGTTCTAACAAGTGCAAAAAGGGTAAAGAATGATATAAAATTATTAAAAATAATAATATTTTAATGTGAAGATTCAAGAACAAAATTCAAGAAAATATTTGTATTTTAAATAAAAAGTTTCTTATTTATTTCATTTGAACACTTATTAACAATAAAGTCTTTTTTTAAAAAAAAACTTGATTTTTATTTTAAAATAGGTGATGTCTTTGAGAGATCCAACCTCTAAAATGTCTAAAAGTGATCTTTCTAACAATGGGAGAATCGAGCTTACTGATTCGGCAGACGAAATTTCCAGCAAAATCAGAAAATCTGTGACAGATTCCATCTCGGGCATCACCTACGATCCTGCCAACAGACCTGGCATCTCCAACCTCTTGAGTATCTATTCTGGGCTTGGAAATGAGAGTGTGGAGAATATTGTTGAAAATTTTAAGAACAAAGATGTTTTGCAGTTCAAAAGCAGCTTGTCTGATCTTTTAGTTGAGAAGATCGTTCCTATTGGCGATACCATTCGCAAACTCAGAAATGATATCCCTTATATCATGAGCATTTTGGATGATGGTTCTTCCAAGGCTAATCTCGTTGCCCAAGAAAACCTCAAGCATATAAGAAAGATTGTCGGACTTATTTGAATTGATTAATTTTTATTTGAATTTAATTTGTTGTTTGTCTTGAAAGAAAGATAAAATGTTGGTATTCATTTTTATATTTTGATACCTTTCAAATTAAAAATTATTCCTTCTCTGAACTATTTTATCACCTAAAAGAAAGGTTTGTTTACAAATTTAAACAATATTTCATGAAATAAAAAATAAAAAAAAAAAAGGCAAAATAGATTAAAAAAATTAATGTATAATTCTCAATCATATAGCTACACCTTATACATGAACTCAGGTAATTGATAATGGATACTAAATTTTATACTTTCTTATAACAATTTTCATGAATTTCAGGCTTAATCAACCTCTCTCAAATAAGGAGAAACAGGTAAATAAAATTATTTTAATTTTTATGTAAAAGAAGCTTATTCTTCATCAATGATAAATATTTTCTCCTTTAATTTTATGTTATGATTTCAAAATAAAAAAGTGAAGCCAAACAAGTTCTTTGGAAGAATGGAATAAAGGAGGAAAAAACAATCAATTGCATCAACAATTTCGAATTGATAAAAGAGCTGAAGAAAAAATGCAACAAATCAAATTTAGAATATCCAATCATCGAAATCAGGACAACAATTCATACGACTATATTCATTGGGAACTTAAATGAGCTGAAACAATCCATCGAAGGAATAAAAAAAGAGATGGAAGAGGTTGAAGTGATCCCTATCCAAAATGAGAAGGAGAAAGAGGAGGATGTTTCATCACAAGATGAATTATTGAAATCAGATGAGAAGAAGGACAAAGTGTTTATTCAACAGGTGGACTTTGTTCAAAAGATTCAGCAAGAACCCTCCGAAAAAAATACAGTTGAAAAAAAAGAAGAAAAAATAGAGGAGAAAGAAGAAAAACCTGTTGAAACAGTAAATATGAAAGAAGAGGAGATGGTCTTTACTAAAGAACAAGAGGAGAAGCTCGATAATAAGCTTGAAGAAAAGAAGGAAGTAATAGAATCTGCTATTAAGGAGGTTGATTTCACCAATTATGCAGTTGGTGGCTTTGTTTCTTACCCTCTGCACCTCCTTGAAAACTCTTACAAGAAAACTGTGAATGGAATTGGCTATTTGACTTCTTTTCTTTGGAGAGGTAACAACCAAAAGAAGGATGAAAAATTTGTTGAGATCCCCGTCAACAAAACAAATTGGTATGGCAGAGTTCAGAAAAGAGTACTGAAAGTTTTCAACAATAGAATCGAGAGATATGATGTTCATGATAACTTGAGACAAACACTTTTTTTAAAGGATCTTAACAAGTTTGTCATCACTGATTCTGACTTTTTCTATCTGATGGATTCAAAGGGTACACAAGAGTTGTACAGAACACCTAAAGAACTTTTAGATCAACTCTTGGATCTCTTTAAAACTGCAAGGGAAATTTATCCAAAGATTGTTATTGAGATTTTCAAAGAAAATGAAGAACCATCCAAGGAAGATGAAAAAGATATATGAAAAAAATTCTCTCTAGATCCATTTTTGTAGATAAATTGAAAATATTAAAAAATTAAAATTTTAATTATTTATACATTTTTGTTTTCAAAAACTAACCAAATCTTTTATTAAAATAAATTTCCAAATCATTTTTCATTCCTGGATATACCTCATTCAACCCAGAAACTAGCAACTGAATATCATTGAGCATCCGGTTCTTGGTGTGCTTAGTGGGGAGTTTAATAGAATTATAGAGTTCCAGAAAAAAGGAGTTGTAGGTTTTGTAAATTTGTTGAAAAATGATTTGGATTTCTTTTGTTGGCAAAATTTTGGTTAAAATGTTTAGAATGACCGAAGTCTCTTTGATTACTTCGGAAACATAGGGGCTCGTTTTTTCGGTAGTATTCCCTCCAAGAGTTCCACTGATCGAGGTACTGATCGAGGTGAGTTTGGAGGCGATAGAATTGAAGCTTTCTGTGTTTACTTTTAACCTTTCTTTCATGATTTCCACGATTTGCTGAAAAAGATTTTCTTTATGAGCCACAAACTCCTAAAAAATAAAAAGTTTAAATCAATTTTCATTTTTTTAAAAAAATGAAATTTGAATATCTTACATTGATTACTTTTTTGAACTCTTCAATCCCCTTAAATTCTTCGTTGTTTAATATGTGTTGAAAATAAGAAATTAAAATGGGAATGAAAGAGATGTAAAAAGAAACGTTCTGGGACGTCAAAGCGAGATGTTTCGCAGAAATATTTTTTAGCTTTGAATCAATCGCTTTTCGACCAAGAATCATATCATTTAACTAAAAAAAAAAATATTAATAATTAAAAAAAATAAACAAAAAAATATAAAATAAATACTTTTGTGTTAAAAAATCTCAAAAGAGAGATCATTTTATAAACAAGATCAGCTCCAAGAGACTCAACTTCTATTGCGCAATATAAATACTCCGATACCAATTTGATCATCACAAGTGATGAGCTGAACATTTTAAACCCATCTTCGTTGAAGATTTTGATTTCCGTTGAAACAATTTTTGTATCATCTTTTATTATAAAAAAAAAATGAAAAAAATTTTGAAAAAAAATTATTTTTACAATTTTTCCCCTCGTAATATGATTTAAGAGGTTGTTTAGAGCTAACTTGGTCAACAATGTCTTGAAAGACCGCAGAAATGCTAGTTTGAACCCATGTCTTGAATTAAAAAAAAACAAGTTTTAAAAAAATGACTCGAATTAAATTAAAAAAAAAAGTTAACTCATAAAAAAAAAAAAAATAACTCATAAAAAAAAAAAAATTTTTTTTTACTTCATTCTCGAAAAAATTGGAAAGTAGTTGAGCCTGCTTCTCATGGAAAGCAGAAGCATAGTCCTTGAACAAATTAGGTACAATGATGCCCTGAAGAAAATTGGATTTACGCTCAGAAATCTTCTCGGTGTTGACGACAAAATGATTGATTTTTCCGATGAACGTCAAAAAATCGACGGAGGAAATTTTGAGGTTGTTCAGGGAACGTTTTTGTATGAGGGATGCTACTGAGGAGTGGATAAAGTCGCATACGTGGAAGAGGAAGTCGTTGCTGTGTTCTTTCACTTTGTTTAGCTTTTCCAAAATTCCTATCCAGGAAAAAATAAGAATGGTAAATAAATGAAGAATAAAAAATAAATAAAAATGAATAAATAAAATGGATAAATAAATTAAAAGAAATGATTTTAATTCTATTTTTATTTGAAAAAGTATTTTTACCACCTAAATTTTTCAGATCTTCCTTGACAATGAGATTCCTCTCAAAGTACCTCTCAGGAGCAGAACCATTCTTAAGAATGAGCTCGGAAAGTTCCGACAAAACAAGCGACTCCTTCTGCACAACCTCATCAAACACCAGAGAAAGGTTCTTAAGGAGAGACATGAAATTGAGCATTTCGTTGAAAATATTGTCCAAAATTTCAGTGAAATTAGAGTGATTCAGCGAAGGAATTTCAATTTTGTTTTCCGAGTTTTTGTAAAAAATTTTTTCAATGCGGATGTTGACTATTTTGGTGTACCTTTGTTTGCAACTTGACCAGGCTTCGTCCATTTTGTTGAGGGTGATGAGGGAGAGGAGGATGGAACCTATCTGTTCGTTCATTTTGAAGTTCTCTATGTCGCATACGGAGCTGATGAACTCTGTGATGATTTCCTTTTCGACTCTTTCTGACTGTTTGTTCAATTTGTTCATCAAAGGCCTTTTTTTTTTTTTCAAAAAAAAATTATAAATAACTAAATTAGATATTTCCTCTTAAAATCGTGATCAATTTTTATTTCTTTTAAGAAAATTTTTTTTTTTATTTATTTTATTTATTTTTAATTTTTATTGATTTATATTTATTTTTATTTATTTTAAATATTTTTTTTTTACTGAATACAGGTAATGGACAACAACTCGGTACGAATACACTCCTTGTTTTTACGAATGAGCTTGAAAGCAGTGCCAAAATCTCCATCAACAATCAAACGATCAATGGAATCATTATTCCGCTTGACAAGAGACATGATCTCTAAAATCTCCAAAGCTTGCACAGCATTACTCTTTTTATTATGCAAGATGGGAGTTTGAAAGCTCCTTTTAATCTCCTCCTTCGTTTTGGCCATGCTCTCCCTTAATTGTTTGATCTCTTCGAGGTAGTCGGCGATTTGTTGGTTGAGATCCTTCATCGAGCTCAATGCGTAGAAGAACGATTCTGATCTCAGTTCGATCTGTTTGATCAGCTCCAATTCTACTTGGTCCAAGAAGTAACTCAACTTTTTTTTTTTTTTGTTTAAAATGAATCTTTAAGACTTTTTATAAAAGGAGTTTTGTTGAAATTTAATTTTTTGAAAGAACAAAGTATTGTTAAAAGTTCATCTTAAATTAGTCATTTTCTTTTTTTTTTTTTTTTTTGATAAAATAATTATAACTATTATCATTTTGTTTGTATTCCAAATTTTAAACTTAATTGGAAGGATTAACAAATAATATTTCCCTCGTTCAAATATTATTTTTTTTTTTACCATCTGCTGCAATATGTCATTGCTATTGTTCAAATTGGAGATGATATTGAATGTATTTTTATCTTTCAAATCAAATTCTTTTTCAAAGAAGACCTTTGTGGAGGAAATATCATTAATACATGTGAATTAAATAATCAAAAATAGAAAATACCTTTGGAATTTGCAATTTTTCAGATACAAGATCCAAATCTATTTGAAAAGGATAAAAAATCATTCGAAACAGTGAATTTAAATATCCAAATATTTGGAATAAACGAATATATGTTCAAAAATTGATGAATATACCGATTTATTTTGCCATTATTAATTTATTATATATTTTTTTACCTGAATAATCCACAATATCTTGATTTATAGGTTGTTTGGGGATGATGGTCTTTTCAAATAATTTATAATTATCTCTCACTTTATCATAAAACGGTTTGAAATTTTTGATGGTGATTTTATTGATTCTTTTGGGAGGTTTGACTATGGTGGTAGCTTCTTGTTTTGGGTCAATTTTCATCTAATCAAAAATAACAAAATAAAATTTGAATGGCAAGCATGAATAAATCAAAGAAAGAATAATAAAAAAAACGATTTTACTTTGGGATCATTAACCATTGAACTGATGTTTTGAATGGGAAGTGAATATCTGAAGTGATTAATCTTATTTTGATTATTGTTTTTGTTCACATTGTTCTCAATGGTAGAATTTTCATCATTGATAGTCTTATTTTTGATAATCTCCATTCTATTTTTTTTTTTTTTTTCTAAATATTAAATGAAAGGGGAAAAAATTCTGATGAAAATTCATCAATCTATTTCAAAAGAGAGATTTTAAAACATACATTTTTAATGCCTTCAATTGAAGAAAATACAAACCGGTATAAAATTGAGAAATAACTCAACAAAAAAAAAAAGGTTGAAATCTAATCAGTAAGAACTGTCCTGGACAATGTATCCGGTCATGGAAACAATCAAGTCTAAAAGATCCTCCTGCTTGAGAGAAGTCAACAGAAAAGATTTGAAGGCAGTGTCCTCACTCAACATGTTCATGAAGTTCATGCAATCCATTTTCTTCTCAGTGAGGGAGACGTTTGGGGAAGACAACTTGGAAATGATCGAGTAGTACTTCAAGTCTTGAGTTTGTTGGTTTTTGTCAATCGAATCAGAAGAATGTCTTCTGACTTGAGTAGGTTCCTCTTCTTGATGGTTAGGATCTTCAATGTTACGAGATTTTTTGGTTTTTTTGTGTTTTTTGACCAGTTTCTTTTTTGAGTTTCTTTTGTGAGGAACCTCTTCGCCCACTTCTTCTCCATGGATATCTTTAGGAAGGATAGGAAGAGGTTTAGAAGGAGGTTTGGAAGAATTGAGAACAGAAGTGGTGGTATAACTACGTGATAACTTTTCATTTCGATTATTATCTTCTTCTTCTTGTTCATTGTGTGAAGGAAAATTCTCAGGATTAAAAAAAAAGTCTCCCGAGTGTTGGAGCTCACCAATCGAAGAAGTGCTAATCGCTTTGAGGCTAGTGTTGGTTCGCGGAACGAGGAGCTTCTCAGGTTCTGGAGGGAAAACTTTCTTGGGAGAGTTAAGAGCAGGAGGGTCCGGAGGGAGAGGCTCTCTGGGAGAATCATCTTCTTCCGAATCATCCGAGTCGCGAGAATGAAATGGAAGATTACTATTGTTTTCCAAGTGAATTTTAGGGATAAGATCAGAACCTTTGGGGGAATGAAGAGGAGAAATTTCATTAGAATCCTTTACCTGAGTTATTTGTATGTTGAGTTTGTTGGGAAGAGGTGGTGGTGGATTTTTTGGTTTTGGAGGGGGTGGAGGTTTGTTGGTAGGCAAATTTTTTCTGGGTGAAATGAGCGCATCCAACATGTTGTTGCTCTTAAACTCGCTGATGGTGGGGTTTCTAATTTTCTGTATCTCTGTCATTTTAGACTGGGAAGGGCGAGAGGTGTTGATAGTGTTAGATCTGTCCTCCTTTAGGCTGTGAATACCACTAAGATTGAAACTGGTATTTGTGTTGTTAATGTGATTAATGCTTATCTGGCTGACATTAGTATTATTGGTATGGTTATCGTTGGTATTGATGTTGGTATTATTAGTTTGGACATGAGAAATGTTGGTATTATTACCATTTTCGCGAGAAATGTTGTCATTAGTCTCCACAAAAGTCACAGTTCTCTGAATGGTAGGTCTTTCTTCTTCTATTTCGATAATGTAGCTCTTGTAATCTTCCTCCAAGTTTGGAAATATTTCTTCGCTATGTTCGATCAAAAACTCAATTATTTGAGATCTATCTTTGGTATCAACAGCATACGCGAGAGCATTTTCGATTGAGGTACCTAAACACAACAAAAAGAAAATATGAATTTTAAAGAGTATTTTAAAAATCCAAACCTTCTGATTGAGGTCTCATAACGGTGGGCCCAAAAACGATCCCAATGTTTTTGACAGTCATCTTGTTTTCTTCTGAATTTCTGGAAATTTGAGTCCACAAATAGACCATCGTCGTGAGCATCTTTTTTCTTTCCAGAGGAAAATTGTCGATAATTTGTATTGTTCTTTCTATTCTCTCCTCTTCCAATTCCATCTAAAATTTTCAAAAATAAAATATTACAAAAATAAACAGATTTCGAAATAAAAAAGTTTACGTGACATGTTTTCATCAATTCTGTGTACGACTGAAATGGGATCAACGGTTCAGGAGATTCCCTTAAATATCTTTTTTAAAAAAAATTGTTTATTTTAAATTATTTTTTTTTTCAAAAAAATTTTTACTTTTTGAAAGCTCCGCCTATTTAGAATAAATAACAACTTTTAATTTTAAATTTTGGTATTTACAGATGTCGTGAATGTTTTGCTCTTCAAGTGATACTACTTTGAAGACGAATGAAGTCCATAACTTTTTTATTTTGTCAGAACTTCCACTGTGACGGAATAGTCCTTCTTCGTTGATCGCTTTTAATTGTGAAAGATTAATTTCTTTAAATATATATTTTTTATTGGTTGGTTTATGAATGATAGAACTTTTTATAATTGATAATATATGGATATTTTTGTTTTTATATTATTGTTCAGATAGAAATATATCGATTATTTGATTTTTGGTACAATTTATTATTTCTTTGCAAATAGTCAAAAAGATTGGCAATTTCAATGATACTATGATGATTGGATCCTCTTCTGGTGGGATGATCTTGGCTTCATATAAAGATTGTTTGGTGGGTCTTTTCTTTTTATATTGATTATTTGATTAATTTATTTCAATGAATAGCAAATTTGTCATTTTGCTTTGGTAAAGGGATAAAATGAATTTACCTTGAAGAATTTATGCAATTTTTTTTTAATATTTGTCCATACACCTTTTTTGTGTGTATTATTTCCCTTCAAATCTTCATGATCACTTCCTTCATGATCTTTTGAAAGATTATCCATTCAATGAGATGTTTGTTTTAATATGAAATGAGTACTTTTTCAATTTTTTTTTTTTTATAATAAAATCAAATATTCAACTAAATTGCTTCAGGACAAATGACTGCAAATTAAATAGAATCCAAATTTTAATGGTGAAAAAATAAATTATTTATTGAGCAAATTAATATTTGGTGAATAAATAAAAAATCAAATTTTTATTTATTTATTTATCATAAGAGATCTTGCCACCACGCTTGAAATTTTGCTTCTTGTTAGATACACTCTTTGGAGCCTTGATGTTGAATTCATTCTTCTTCTTGGTGGGAGTGCTCTCGAGCTTACCAAGGTTGGAATTTACAGAGGAATAATCAAAAGATGGAAGATCTTTTTTCTCTTTGGTGATGGTGATGATCTTGGGTTTCTGTTCCTTGACCCAACCAATTTCTTGCATAAAGTTATTGACAGGGAGACTTTTTTTGAGAGGATTGTTCTTCTCCTCCAATCTCTTTCTCTTCTTGTTTAAATCCTCATCGTTAGTGGTTTCGTACTTTTGGAAGTCTAGAGGGCTAGAAACAACGGTTTCAGTTTTGACAGATTCGACGATCTTTTTGTCCAAGTTTGTTTTGATTTCGTTGGCACGCTTGTAAATTTCAGCCATGGACTTTGGGATCACATCTTTCTTAGGGGGAGAGAGGTTCTCGAACTCGTTTGGCTCCAAAGGCTTCAACACCTTGGAGATGTTCTCTTCATCTGCAGGATCACCCTCGAAATCGATGGATCTTATCGAAAAAGAAGGATCGAAAGAAGAATTGATCTGATTCAACACTTGTTTAAGATCTTCGGAGGGTTGTTCGGAGTTATCAAATCTAAAGAGTCCTGTGGTCTGACTCTCATCAAAATCAGAAATTTTGACGAGATCAGGAGGTTTGTAATCGCTTTTTCTGACGGGTATGTTCCAACCTATTTGTTGAAACAAAGATTTCTCATCAGGTACAGGGCTGTCAAAATAACCACGATTTTCTTCTTCTTGTACGGGATGAGTGAAAGACTCATTCATGGTGGTGGAATCATCATGTATTAAGTTAATGATTTCATGAGAATAAATACGCAACAAAGCAGGAGTAGGAACGCAAATGGCTAAGAGATTCTCAACATTATTGGGAAGTTCCTTGGCAATGGTAAAAATCATGTGATGGGGAATGACATAACGAGAACTCTCATCCTCTCTTCTTGCGACGGTATCTCTCCAAAAATAAAGTTTTTTGAAAGCGTTGAGTTGTTTGGGGTTGAATTGGTTTCCAGACTTGGCGTAAAAAGTGTTTGAAGTATCTTCGTTAACAATTTCCTTGTGGTATTTGGTCAAACAAAGCTCTTTACTTCTTCTGAGAATTTCCTTTAGAATGTTTTTGTTTTCATTTCCTCTTTCGATGGCCTCCTTCTTGATTCTATCGTAAATGTACAATAAATAATGGGTATCTTCACGTGCATACTTTATCATCTCTTCAGGCAAAGGTCTGATTCTCCAATCGGCAAGTTGGTATTGTTTGTCAGCATCTACATTACAATAATGTTTGAGTAAATAAGCCAAAGAAAACTTGGGGTACTCCAAAACTCGACTAGCTTGACCTGTATCGAACAAATTGACAATGTAGAGTCCAAAATCTCTTTGAAGCCATTGTATATCAAAGTCGGCACCATGTAACACTTTGACGATGTTGGGATTGGTGAACACCTTGTTGAGTTGGTACATTTCATTTCTTAGCTCGAGAGTATCGACAAGAAAGTCTTCATTTCTTGTAGAAATCTGCATCAAACATACAAAGCCCTGAAAAGATCTGAAGCTATGGTTTTCTAAATCGATTGCTATCTCTGTCTCTTTCGAGAGCTTGTCAACCAAAACTTTGAAGTCTTCTCTTCCACAAACCCACTTTAAAGGTGTGTTTTCCAATGGTTTGTAAAGTATTTCTTGTGTAGCTTCTAGTTGTTTTTGGAATGGCTCAAATTTTTCAATCTCTACCCTATAAGGATGTGGATAACCATCCAGTTTATATTTTTCGTCAAATTTATTTCTCTTTAAATGGATATCCATGCAATCAGAGATTGTTGATATTGATGTGTTTTTTTTGAAGATATTTGTGAATACTTTGTTCGAGAAGAAATTAGATCAATTATCAGAAAAAAAAAATTTTTTTTTACCTTCATCAAGTGGAACTATTGAATTAGGCTTTTCAAATATTCTTGGGATGAATGGATCGAGAGGGGAATTATTTATAACATCTTGAAATTTTAATTGGGGTCTGAGAATATTCTTAAAATTATCTATTGTATTCATCTAATTTTCAAGATATAAAAATTGCGCACGTTAAAAATATGTTTTGAGAAATAAAAAGGAAATAGATGAGATTTTTACATTGTTTATATTGGTTCTAGGTTTTGGAAATGATATAATCTCATCTTTGGATATAACTCCTTTCATTATATCAATCTGTCTATCCACATTTTCCAAAAAGCTATCATTTGCTTCAATTATAAAATCAAATCTATCAGAAATATCCTCATCTATTTCTTCATTTAATTTTAGGCTATTATTTTCCAATCCTTGATCAGTTATTTTTTGTATCAATTCGAGAACATTGGTCCCCAAATCTTTTATATTTTGTTTTTTATCCAATAAAGTGATGACATAATCAGAATCAGTTGGAAATTGATTGGACAATTTAATGGTGGATGTTATTTCTTGAAAAAGATCATTCTCCCATTCTTCATAATTTTTGAATCCAGGAATGAAAGTTGTTTCCATTTTTTTTTTTATTTAAAATATAACGATCAAAAAAAAAAAACGACTTTTCTGTTTAGAATTATGAAACAACTTTAATTTTTATGATATAGATAGAATTTCTGTGATAAGATAAGGATTAGTAAAGGAATGAATTAAAAACCAAAAACAACCAAATCAAAATAAAAGAAATTCTAAAAGGGAATAATAACAAAAAAAAAGAAGGAGGTTAAAGATGATCAATCATCTTCGAAATCTGACCAATCTCCCTCTTCATCTCCATAAGGATCATTATCAGAATCCCATTCCTCAATCTCAACAATCTTATCTTTGTTAGTATCGTCACCATTGAGTTTTCCTTCATTTGGATTGGTATCAGGATGAGGGATGAAAATATCAGAATGATTTTCTTGGAAATATTTTTTAGATTTGGTATTCAAAGAAATGACCGTCTTTTTGAAGGATTCTGGTTCATTTTTCAACATAACAGATGCAGGAACATTTGCGGGTGAGCTGAAATTAGGTTCCATCAACATCAAAAGAAGACTGCTAATAATTGAGGCAACTGAATTGATTGGTTTCCATCTGATATCGAAAGATTCGTTGGCCATTTCATCATCACCCGGTGCATGAAGAACGGACATACATACTTGTCCAGTTGGAAATACTTTTTTTTTTCAATAATGTTTTTTTTTTAAAAAATTGAATCAAAGTTGTTGTTTATATGAATATAATGTTTATTTAGTGAGAAAGATTGTGAACTTTTAAATTTGGATGATTTTTTTATCCTTACCATTTGGATGCCAAAATTCAGAGATGAATTTCAAAGATGGTGGGTTTGTTGGATAATCTGATGGAAATTCCAATAATAACTCATAAATTCCTCCATCACTAAGTATTAATTTTTATGTTGGTGAATTAAAGAATGTTATATCTTCAAAGAAGAAATAAAAAATTGGAGTACTAATATGTATCTTTGGGACCTTCCAGAAAGATTTGCCATTTGGATAGATTATCTGTTTGAATCACAGCAACACCCTCAATAGGGAATTTTTGAATTTCTTTTTTGGAAATTAATAAAGTATTATAATTTTTGCTCAATATTCAAATGAAAATTAATGAAAGAAGAGAATTCTTTACCCTTCAAATCAGAATCTATTCTTTTTATTGATACTTTTGATAATGATCTAGACAACATTTTGATTATCTCACTTTTTTTTTTTGAAAATTTTTCTAATCAAAAGTTGAAAGATCTCATTATTATGGGGCTATTATTGCAAAAAGGTGAATAAATCAAAATGAGATTAACATGGAAAGAAAAAAAAATTTATTATTCAACAAAATATTCAAAGAGAAAACAAAATATACAAAATATTATCCAATACAATGCATTTCTGCTTTTTAGTTGTTTTGGAATCTCATCTGCACTGCAATTTTAGCAGCATTAGATAGGTCCATATTGTTTTTGATTTCACCATCTTGGATAGCATTGAGAATTTCAGATAAGATGGTTTTGAGAGATTGTTCTGATTCATTTTTATTTTCGAGAACATGATTTAGGATATCATTATCATTCATGATTGGGTAGTTCATAGGATAGTTTAGATTGGTATATTTGATGACATGTTCCATGATGGATGAATAAACATGCTTGATGTTGAACATACCCATTTGATTCTTGTCTATAGTGATAGTTTTGGAAGATTCTTTGGGAGAAAGAGATTTAGAGCTCTGTGTTTTCTTTAACATCTTTTTGGGAGAGTATCTTTGAATTCCTCTCCTCTCTGACGAGGATGTATCTATGAAAGAGATCTTTTTCTTTATTCTTTTTGCTTTGGTTTCTGAAGATGGCAAGTTGTTTCTGAGATTTTGTTTTTGACTTTGCTCCAGTGCTTCCTTAAGACGAGCAATCTCAATGTTTTTGAGCTCATTCAATTCATTCAATTCATCAACCTTGTTGCTAAGTCTGATCTTTTCTTCTTTGAGGTCACGCATCGCCTTCTTTGAAAGGAGGAGCTTATCTTGTGTCTGACCCATCTTTTCTTTGTTTTCTTTGAATGATTTTCCAAGTTTTTGTATTTCATTCTGTGAACGTTTAGAAAACTCTTCAAAGTCAATCTTCTTTTCGGAAAGCTCTTTCTTTAGCTCATAGTTGTATTGCTCGAGTTCAATTCTGGTGATCATTGTTCTTTTTACGAGCTCGTTGTTGGACAAGGAAGAAAGTTCGTGTAAGTCTCTGGTGTTGTACCACCATTTCTTGAAATTAGGACAATCTGGGAACCAATAAGTGATTGAATCTCTCGCCATAGTAGAGTTTTGAGACAACAAAAGCTTGATGAGAGGAACATTGTCCAAAGCTAGAGCAAAATCCAGAGCGGATTCGTTTTCTTTGTTCAAGATGTTGACATCTACAGATCCACAATGCAACATGTACTCAATTATTGCGTGTTCATTTTTGGAAACAGCAATATGAAGAGCAGTATTTCCATCATTATCCACAAGATTAAATTTAGCTCCCAATTTGAAGAGAGTTCTCACTACGTGCAAGTGAGAATTATGGATAGCCCACATAAGAGGAGTCTTCCCATTTTCATCTCTTGAATCGATATGAGGGATCTTTTTTTGATGAAGAAAATTGATCATGTTCAAGTTTCCTGATCCACAAGCAAGATGCCAAATGTTTCCTTCTTTCCAGGTATTTTGGGAATCATTAAAATTATTTCCAAAATTTCCCCCAAAATTTCCATTACCCCCAAAATTTCCGTTTCCCCCAAAGTTGTTGTTTCCATTCCCTCCAAAACTGTTCCCTCCGTTTCCACCTCCATTTGGGTAATTTCCTCCGAAATTTCCGTTTCCCCCAAAGTTGTTATTTCCATTCCCTCCAAAGAAGTTGTTGTTGTTTGATCCACCACCGTTATTAGAATCATCTCCCTCATTTCCGTCTCTTGGTCCATGAGGCTTCTTCTTATATTCAGACATGGAGAGGATATGATAGATGGGATTTGGACAAGTGGTGACAGTGGTTGTAAATGGTACTTGAAGGAAGATCCAAAGAGAACATGGCTCTGGAAAAGATGGCAAAGAAACAAACATTCTTTGATTCTCAATTGACATGGTGATTCCGGTAAGAGGAGAAGTAGAACTAGTTGGAGAATTGTGAGGAAATACATAATAGAGAGGAATTAAAGAGGTCGTAGAAAGATTTTCACCAGTGATGTGCAAATAGTTTGGATTATGTACAGCACCAAATCTTGGAGCAAAATCTATCATCTTTGGAACAACATGTTTGTTGGAAAAAGGGATAGGATTTTTCTCTTCGATCTCATAAAAGTTTACTTGTGGCTCATCTTCAAAGATAGAGAAGAATCCATCATCGTATTGATAATCAATCAAATCATTTTGATCAAAAGGATCATTACTATCATTACTAAACTTTATCTCCTCCTCGAATTGACTGGTGATATTCTCGATATCAGAGCCAGTTATCACCTCTATCTTTGGCTTTACGGATACTCTTTTTTTGGTGCTATTATCACCCACTTGTTGAATTCTTTCTCTCTTTCTTCTTCTCTCTTTTCTTCTGTTTGAAATTTTGTTTTTTGCTTGAGGATCAGATAGCTTGTCCTTATAATGGCTCCAATTGAATCTGACAACATTGTGTGCCTCAGGGATTCTGGGTTGATGTGCCCTCTTTACCATCATTTGAAAAACTTCCTCCATATGATCTTGGGAGATGAATAATTCATTACATGAGGACATTGGAATATATATTCCATTTATCGCTTCCCATAATAGTTCCAAAATATCATCCACACTTCTCGTGGCAGATGTAAACTCCAAAATATCGAAATCTGAATTTCTTACTTTCTTTTTTGTTTCTTTGAGAATATTCTTTGCTGCAGTTGAATTTGGATCAATGCTCAATAGATTTCTTGGATGGAAATATACTTTATTTCCCCTCACTATTTCTATGGGTACATCTGTAAGAATTTTTTTTTGGGAAGGAGCTTTCTTCTTTTTGAGAACTCTTTTCTTCACTATTGGTTTTTTTTTCTTTTTTGGTTTAGATATTTTCTCTTCTGTTAATGATGTTTCTTCAAAGCTATCTGAAGATAGAGATGTAGTGATTGCTGTTAAATTATAGCTTTTTTCGCTTTGATTTTCTTCAAATGATATTTCTTGTGGTGAAGGAGAATTACTCATCAAAGAGGAATCGCTCATTGGTTCTATATTAATTTTATTATTTAATGCAAAAATTTAAATTTATTAAAATTTTACCATTCTTCAACATAAAGTTTTTGATGTGTAAATCAGAATAATAATTATTTATATCCATCAAATTTTATTTTGTATGTTTGTGTTGTTTATTTGTTAATTTATTTGTGCTTTAATTTTATTTGTTTTTTATTCTGTTTTAAATTTTTTTTTAATTTTTATTTTTATTTTATTGAGAATTCAATTGAATGAACTTTCTATTATTTATTGAGATAAAGTTTGAATGAAAATCAAGAAAATCAGAAGATGATTTAATTCTCAAATAAGTTTATTTTTTTAATCTAATAAGTGAATTTTAATGAGTACTTATTACCATAATTAATTTAATAAAATCGAATTAAAATTTAAAGAAATACCTTCCTTCCAATAATACACTGAATTAATAAGGATGTTAGAACAAATTTACCACTCACTTCCTTTATTTAACAATAAATAAGCATAATTTAGGATAATATGGATAAAAGCGAAAATAAGAAAAAAAAAAAAATAATCGTTTGTTCATTTAATGCAATACTTGAAAGGAATAGGAGATTTAAATTTAAGAGATTCCAAGAAACTAAAGAAAAAATACTTCCTTAAATGTTTATATGAAATCAAACTTGAAATAAAATGGAATCAACAATTAACTTCTATATTTGATAAGTTGAAATTGGATTTTAAAAAATCTTTAAGATATTCGATTGAATTTACATTTTTTATAAATGATATTCGAAAAAAAAAAATTGAAAACTACATAAAATTTTCTTCACTGAAATAAAAATGTGAATCAAAAATGTTTGTTTGGAAAGATAAATTTTGGATGATTCACTTTGAAGCTTGAGTAATTTTCTAAATGTTTGTTTTCACTTTCTGGAATTGATTTCTTTATTTTAATTAATTAATTTGATTGAAATAACTGTCATATCTTCAATATGATCACCTGTATCAATCAAATATTTAAAATTAACAATAAAAAAAAAAAATGAAGTTAAAAGTATCTGGTCCAAAAATTTCAAAATTATTTAATTCAGGTTTAATATAGAGTTTCTAAAAATCATTTATTAATATTTTTTGATCAAGGTTTATCAAAGGTATATATATATTTTTCTTTCAAACAAAAATTTTTATATTTATATTTTTATTTATTTCAAGATTTTTAAGAAATCATATGCAACCACCTTTGGAACACAATGTGATACATTTCTCAGAAGACATATTGGCCCAAGAGAACATGAAATAGAAGAGATGCTTCAGGTTGTTGGATTTTCTAAATTGGATGATTTGACCAATGCAATCGTACCCAAAGACATCAAATTGGATAAACCTCACTTTGTTTGTGAACCAGTGACTGAAAATGAGCATTTAATACAATTGAATGAATTATTGAGCCAGAATCAAGTTAAAAGATCATTCTTGGGAATGGGTTTTAATGGGACTTTAACTCCAAATGTAATTTTAAGAAATGTATTAGAAAATCCAGGTTGGTATACTGCATACACACCATATCAAGCAGAAATCTCCCAGGGAAGAATGGAATCTTTATTGAATTATCAGACCATGGTGGCTGATCTCACTGGATTGCCATTATCAAACGCTTCTTTGTTGGATGAAGGATCTGCGGCAGCAGAAGCCATGACAATGTGTTATGGATCCTACAAAAAAAAGAATCCTCCAAATGCTTTCTTTGTTGATGAGAATGTCCATCCATCAACCTTGCATGTTATTGAAACCAGAGCTGAGCCTTTAGGATTCACCATCCATGTTGGTAATCCACAGACTTTTGATTTTGAAAATACCAAAGTATTTGGTGCTCTCATTCAATATCCTTCCACTCTTGGTCATATTGAAGATGTTTCCTCCATCGTTCAAAGAATCCATAAAACAGATGCTTTGGCAGTTGCTGCTACTGATTTATTAGCTCTCACTTTAATCAAACCACCAGGTGAAATGGGATTTGATATTTCTGTTGGAAATTCTCAAAGATTTGGAGGTATCAAAAACCACAAATTAATTTATATTCCCAAAATATTTCAAATTTGAATATTATTAACTTTATTTATTAACAAAATAATAGTTCCAATGGGTTATGGAGGTAAATTAAATTTTAATAATTTTAAATGATATATTGACTGATGAGAAATAATAAAGGTCCTCATGCTGCATTTTTATCAACCAGGGAAGATAAAGAAGGAGATGATAAATTTAAATATCTCAGAAAGATGCCAGGACGTATTATTGGTGTATCTAAAGATTCATCAGGAAAACCTGCTTTGAGAATGGCTCTTCAAACAAGAGAACAACACATCAGAAGAGAAAAAGCAACCAGTAACATTTGTACCGCTCAAGCATTGTTGGCCAACATGGCTGGATTTTATGCTGTGTACCACGGGCCTAATGGTGTAAGAGAGATTGCAGAAAGAGTACACAGATTTGCTTGTGCATTTGCTGAAGCATTGAAATCTTCCCAATACAAACTCGTTAACGAAAAGGCTTTTTTTGATACCGTTTCTTTTGTTACCCCTAACGCAAAGGCATTAGTTGAAAAAGCAGAAAAGGAAGGATACAATTTGAGACTTGTCAATGACACCACCATTTCTGTTTCATTCGATGAGACTGCAGTCCCAAGAGATTTGGTCGGCTTGTCTAGAGCTCTTGGTTTGGATAAATCTTTGGGGAGCGAATCCAGTGTCGAGACTGCTCTTCAAAAAGCTAGCCTCATTTTCGGACAAAATTCTAGTCATCCATCTTCAAGAACTTCCAAGTATCTCACTCACAAAGTCTTCAACAGCTACCACTCTGAGACAGATATGTTGAGATACATGTTCAAACTCCAATCTAAGGATCTCAGTTTGACCAGCTCCATGATTTCTTTGGGAAGTTGCACCATGAAGCTCAATGCTACCACCGAAATGATTCCCATCACTTGGAGTACTGTTGGAAACATCCATCCTTTTGCACCTCTTCACCAAACTAAAGGTTACCAACAAATGTTCACCGAATTGGAATTATTTCTCTCCAAAATCACCGGCTTTGATGCAGTCAGTCTCCAACCCAACAGTGGTGCTCAAGGAGAATATGCTGGTTTGATGGCAATCAGAAACTACCATAAATCTAAAGGAGAAGCTCACAGAAACATTGTACTTATTCCTGATTCTGCTCACGGAACAAATCCTGCTTCTGCATCTATGGTCGGATTGAAGGTAATTTCTTTGTTTTTTTTTTCTTATTTTCAAATTAATTTTTAAATTTCTCTTTCAGATTGTTAAAGTTAAATGTGACAAGTTGGGTTACATCGATCTTGATGACTTGGCTGCTAATATTGAAAAGGCTGGAAGCAACTTGTCTTGCATCATGGTCACCTATCCTTCAACATATGGTATCTATGAAGAAAGTATCAAGGTAAAAAAAAATACTTACAAAAAAATTTGATTTCATTTTAATTTTTTTATATTTTAAAAACTTTTTAAAAGACATTGTGCCAAATGATTCACAACGCAGGAGGGCAAGTCTACATGGACGGTGCAAACATGAATGCTCAAGTAGGTTTGACCAGTCCTGGAGATATCGGTGCTGATGTTTGCCATCTCAACTTACACAAAACGTAAGTTTTTTCTTTTTCAATCAATTTTAAAACTCATTTTTACGTATATTAGCTTCTGTATTCCTCACGGAGGTGGTGGTCCTGGTGTTGGCCCAATTGGTGTTGCAAAACATCTCAAACCTTTCCTTCCTGGACACAAGCTCATCCCAAACGGAACTGCTCCGGGAATTGGTAAAAAAATATTTTTTTCATTTTTCTTTTTTATTTTTTTAATTATTTTATGCTTTAATTCTTTTTTTTTTTGTAGGACCTATGACTTCTGGTCCTTGGGGAAGTGCTGCCATCATCCCAATCCCTTATACCTACATCAAGATGATGGGAACAGATGGTCTCAGAAAAGCTACTCAAGTTGCTATCCTTAATGCTAACTATATGAAAAAGAGATTGGAGAAACATTATCCTATCGCTTGCTCAAGCAAAGAAGGGAACTTTGTTGGTAAATTTTCAAGGAGTTTATTTTATTTTATTTTGATTTATTTTATTTTATTAAATTATTTTTAGCTCATGAATTCATTCTTGATTTGAGAAGTTTCAAAGATCTTGGAGTAGAGGCTGAAGATGTTGCAAAACGTTTGATGGATTACGGTTTCCACGCACCTACCATGAGTTTCCCTATTGCTGGTACCCTCATGGTTGAGCCAACCGAGTCTGAATCCAAGGTTGAGTTGGATCGTTTCATCGATGCTATGATTAGTATCAGAGCGGAGATCCAAGATGTCATTGAAGGAAAAGTTGATAAGAAGAACAACGTTTTGAAGAATGCTCCTCATTCTGCTTCTGTCATTTGTACTGATGATTGGAATCGTCCTTATTCCCGTCAACAGGCTGCTTATCCTGTACCTTCTCTTTACCAATACAAGTTCTGGCCTTCTGTCGGCAGAATTGATAATTTGCAAGGAGACAAGAACCTGTTCTGTTCTTGTGATGGGTTTTACAATTAATTTAAAGAATTTCATTAAATTTTAAAATTTAATTATAATGTGCTTTCTAAGAATTATTTTTATATTCTTCTAACATGGTCTTAAAATCCTAACAATAAAAGATGACATTCAATTTAAAAAACTTTTATTAATCTGTAATTTCTTTGTATTTGTTTTCATCCTTGAATCTATTTGATTGAAATAGTTTTTTCAAAAAATCAAACTTTAAGTTTAGGCTGTTGAGCAACATTGTTATCAAAAGAATCAAAAAGATGATCAAATTGAGAGCAAAAATTAAAAGCTGGGATGAAATGGAGGGATAACTTTGAGAGTTGCTCCCAATGTAAGTCAAAATGATAACGAAAGATGAGATCATCTCTAGATTGTTTTCTCTCGAATTTACGAAAGGTTGGCAATATTGATTCAGCAACAAAAATGAAAGCAAAAGTCCTATCACCATCAATCTTTGTAAGTATATTTCGGAGATATTTAGAGTGAAAGCCAGCAAAGATCTTCTCAAAAGCCAAAAGATTTCAAAGAAATAAAATTTGGGGTGGTAGTTCTGGTAAAAAAAGGCAAAATAAGGAATATTTAACTGGTTATTGCCACTGAGATCATTACGTCTTCTATATAAAATTGTCGCAAATAAAGTGGGAATTCCCAACACATAGATGACAGTGAAAATGAGATGGAGAATAAACAAGAACCCATATGTGGAAGTTGGGTTGTAATCACAAAAGAGCCAAGGATAAAATGCAGCATAAGAAGGGACTTTGTAAGATGGATTAACTGGTACCTATATAAAAGATTTAAATGAAAAAATACAATATTCAATATTAAAAATAGAACATGGGAGTTGACACACTTGAAAATTGAGGAAATTGTGATCACAAGTTGGAAATAAGAAACATAAAAAATGAACAAGGTAACACGAGCCACAAGAATTTTGAGTTTTTGCCTCTTTTTCACTTTGATATCATCCATATCGATGTCTTCTTGTGGATCACGATAAGTTTTACTGATCATTTGTGGATCGCTATATTCTCGATAACTATCAAAGAGAATACTTTCCTCTTGTACACGACCTTTGAAAGGGTAAATAAAACAATTTCAAAAGATTAATAATAATATAAATTTAAATGAAATTTTATTTACCCTTTTTCCTACAAAAATTGATCCTTTTCTTTATGTTTTCGACTATTGGGAGGACTTTAGGAGAGATTAAACCATGAGTGGTAATGATCAAAATGATGGTGAAAATGATGAAGATGGGAATGAACATTTTTATCAAAAAGAGGCCCATGTCAGATCTGTTAAGAGAAGGAAACACACAACTTATTCCTCCCAACTCAAAATTGAATATTCCTTGCAATTTGGTCATTGTTGTCAAAACAAATGTTGGCTAAAACAAATTTTTTTAATAAAATCCAAATGAATAAAATTTTTAAAATAAAATTAAAAAAATAATGAATAAATATTCAAAAATAATTAATAAAATAAATAAAGTTTTGTGAGTTTTTTTACCCAAAAACTATTTCCTGACAATACAGAAGTAGTTTGCATGTAGAAAACGAAGATTTTGATCACACCAGAAATATCGCTGTCTTGATCAGAATTGTTATTTAATATGATCACAAATATATTCAAGATTACGACCATCTCAAACATCCATTGTTCGCCTTTATTTTTGAAAAGTATCATTTTTTTAAATAAAATAATTTAAAATAATAAAATTAAAAATAAACAGATTATTAACCTATCCCCACAATCAAAAAAATCCATACTATGAAGATTTGACTGACAATTAAAATTTTGGCCTCATTCACCAAGCATATCAAAAAAAACAAAACTACCAAAGCAACAATGCTGCTGAAAATGATTTTGAACAAGCTTAAATTGCATTTTTTGCAAGTGTTTCTTTGCTTGAAATACCCATCAGAGCACCTTGAACACAAATAGTCAGTGTATCCTTGAAAAATTTTTTTTTGAATTAAAAATTTCAAATGGCAATGATAATATAGATCATTGATCTATTAGGTATCTTAGCTTAAGATATGAAATTGATCCAAATCATATAATGGATAAATTAATTTAATTTATTCTCACAAAAATTTTCAATTTGTATTAATTGTTGAGCAGCAATGTTCAAAATTTTACAAGAATTTTTAAAATAAAGGTCAAATATTAATATTCGTCGTTCATATGGCGCAGATAAATGAAACTAATCAAATTATTAAAAAAAAAAAAATACCAATTTCGCAAAAACCGCTCCCAAACTCGTTCATATTGACAAGATTGGTGACAGGAGAATTACACAAAACGGGACAGCTTTTTTCATCTTGTACTGAATTACAACTCAAAATGCATGAAAAATTTTGACAAGAAGAGTACTGAGGACACTTGACTATGGCCATTGCATGAGAAGCATTGGGTACCAACCAATACCTAATTCAAAAAATGAAAAAAATTGTAACAAATTTTTTTTTTTTTTTTTTTTTTTTTTTGAAAATATTTGTTACCCATCTTTGATAATGTATCTATCTTGTTCGAATTGATATTCATCGATTAGATGTGGCTCTGCGCAAAAAGCGTCTGTTGGACAATCTTGACATTCATTTCCAAAACTGTACTCGGCGTCTGCGCATTGTACGCACTCAGATTTGTTGTTGTTAGAATCTAAAAAGAAAAGGAAAAAATTTGAAATTTTTATTGAAAATTAAACGAAAAATTTTTCTTTTTTCTTGCCTAATTTTGATCTGTAACCAAGTTGACAACCCACAAGGTAAACTTGAAAAGAAGACTGCACAGTTGTAGCTTTACCATTTTCAATGATGTTAGAATTGATGCTGTGAAATCCTCTGCTACCACTCTGCCTCACTCGCCTAAAAATGACAGTTCCATTGTTTGTGAATTGTATCTTTGACAAAATGTGAATTAAAATAAAATGATGGATTAACTCTTGAATGTTACCTTGTTTCCATTGTAAACTGTGATAAAATCACTCGGGTTCTCTGAAACAAGCTCCACATCGGGAATTTGAGAAACGTCTTGAATAAATTTTACTGTCTGGTTGTAAAAATCGGAAACAATAAAGTTAATATCAAAGGGATAATTGTTAAACACAAAATCCAATGTACTCGATTCAACATTAGTGATTTGACTGGCAATGTTCGGACCTGTTAAAGTTAAGTGTTATTTTTTCTTTAAAAAAAAAATTTTTAAAAAGTATTTACCATATAACGCATTATTAGAATTGAGTTGGTTATTAGTGCAGAGACCATTAAAAGCAGAATGATTTAAATAACTATTTTTTGAATCCCAAAAAATTGCACCTCCTCCAGATTGAGCAGAACAATCAGACAATGTGTTCCCAAAAAAATTGAAAGCAAAGTTGGTACAGTTGGGACAATTCCTGGAAAGTGAGTTATGAGACAAATAAATTGCACCTCCAGCCAACTCACTTTTACATCCCACAAAACTACAATTTTCAATAACAAATAAATTTGATTGGATAGCATTATTGACCCACATTGGAAAATTAACTCCAAGAGCGCCTTATATTAAAACCCAATAATTATTTAAATCTTGAAATTTTTTTTTTGGATTAAATTTTTATTATACCTCCGTTTTGTTGAGAAGTTGAGGAAACAAATGTAGAATTTGAAATCAATATGCAAGGCAACACGAAATCTAGGAATTGAAAGCTGTTGGGAGATTGGTACTGAATTGATATACTCCCTCCGTCTCTACCTTCGATTTGGTTTTGTGAAAAATGTGAATCTAATAAACTGATCAAAAGTGGAAAAGAAGTGTTGTGAACGAGGGAATATTGAATGTTAATAGCTCCTCCTAAAAAATAAGATCAAATAAATTAATACAAATATTCTATTTTATTTCACCTGTATTTTTGCTAAATGAGCAGTTACTTAATTTAATATTGCCCATGATTCCCATATTCTTGAATGTAGCATTGTTATTGACATTAGTTATATTTAACCATACTATTCCATTGTCAGCTTGATTATCTACAAATTCACACTTATCAATAATGATATTTTGGTTTATGCTTGTGTAAAAATTGGACAAAACAACACCTATATTCAGAAAAGAAAAGATAATTTGTAATATAAACAATTTAAAAAAAATTTTTTTTTACCGTTGTTAGATTTAAACAAGGAACTGGTTAAGTTTACGGAACATTGTTTTGTATTTAAGAGAAAGTATTGAAAAAGATTATCGGAAAAAATACATGAAAAAAAATTCAAAGATGTGGAATATGTTTCTAAACAATCAACACCGAATAAACCACTGTTTCCAATGAAAGTTGCATTAGTGAAAGAAACAACCCCATTATTATCTAAAGAAATGATAGATCCTTGTGATGCAACGTTTCCTGACAAGAGAGTATCTTTTACTTGTAAGCCCGAATCACCAGATAAATAAATGGAGGACCCATCAAAAGCGCTGTTCGATAAAAATTGGGAATCGGAGATAGAAATAGGCGATATCTGTTGATCCAGTTCATATATTACAAATAATGATGCACCTTTCCCTTGGTAAGCAACTATTTATAGTTTTGTTAGTTTAAAACTTTGGATAAAAATTTATTTTTTACTGTTTCCAATAAAAGATGTATTGTGTACGTTGAGAGAGATTGGCGATAATGAAAAAATTGCCCCACTAAAGGTTGGATGAACAAAAATTAGTTCAAAAAAAAATATTGGTAAAAAATAGATTACCCAGATCCTCCAATAACTTTATTTTGACCTACAAAATTATTTCTAAAAATGGAATCACTTATATTTAATGAATTCCCAGAAGAGAGATAAAAAGATCCTGCAGATATTTGTGCACTGTTATTATAAATTGTGGATAATTGTGAAGAAACGTGGCAAACGCTTACACAATAATAAAATCCACCATTAATTGCAAAGTTAGATTCAGCAGTAACTGATTGTAAGTCTAGATTTCCCATGTATTGAAAAATTGCTCCTCCATTAAGAGATTGACTATTCTTGAACAAGTCTCCATTAAAATGAGAATCACTTTAAAAAAAATTCTCAGTTGAAACTTTTTGTAAAAAAAAAAAAAAATGAAAGCTACCTTTGCGTAGTCAACACTGCGCCATTTCCATAAAGGGAAGTGTTATTCAAAAATTGATTTGATGTAAAAAAGATTTCAGAAAATGAAAAAATACATCCTCCATTCCCAAATTCTACATAATTACTCTCAAATTTTGAGTATTTAATGTGAACAGGGTGTCCACTTCCAATATACAAAACTCCTCTTTTAAAAGTTGAAAAATTGTATTATCAATATCACTCTAAAGCTTACCTATTAATTCCAGAGTTCCCAAGGAAATTACATGATTCTATTTCTAAAAAAGAATTGGTAGAATAAATAGCTGCCCCTTGATTAGCTTGAATCCAAAAAAAGTTATATTAAACAATAAAAAAAAATTCCAAAAAAAAAACCTCTATTAGATGTAAAAGTACAATTTGTGGTTATCAAAGAAGAATTGTCTTGATATATTATCCCATTAGTAGCAAAATTCTCAGAAAATTCACAATCAGAGACAGTTGTATTACTGTCGTCCATGGTTAAGGTTGATCCCTTTTCTCCTTGATTGCTCCTAAAAGTTGTGTTGTATATTTCACAATTTTGTGTACTTGAAATAGTTATACACCCAGTATCCAACTTGTTTCCCTCAAATTGACTGTTTTCTATGAGTACATTTTCTGAAGAATATACTAAAAGAATAGTTGATGTGGAGATTTCATTATTGTTGAATGTACAATTTGTAAATGTGATATTATCGGAGAAATTTATGGAAAAGATGTTGTTAGATATTTTGTTATTGCTTTTGAATTCACAATTTTCAAAAGTAATATGCTTTGAATTTGTGAATGAAAAGATATTATTGCTTCCCGAAAAATTTTGAAATGATATTCCGTGAATTGAGATGGTTGTATTAATTGCAGTGAGGAGATTATCTGTTCCATTGATTATTGCTTCATTTGCATATGTTGCAATCATAATTATATTTTTATTATTGAGCACTGAACTTGAAGAATAAAATCCACCGTCGATGTAAATAAAATAATTCAAGTTTATATCATCGTTGTATTGATTTACTTGATTGAATGCATATTGTAGGGTCTTTTTAAATAAAATTATCTCTTTGAAATATGAAATTTTTTTATTTTACTCTGAAAGTGGGTGGATTATTTAAATTGTCACTGAAGGTTCCTTCATCTATTCCTCTGGAGGAGGATAAATTGGCATATACATTATTTAGTTGTAAATTTGGATCTTTGCAAAAGCAAAAACCAAAAATGATAAAGAAAAAAAATTTATTCATTTTTTTTTTAATTTCAAAGATGTTAACTCCACAATTCTCATCCAGTGTTGCATCATTCATTTTCTACATAAGTAATACAATAATGTTCAAAGAAATTAAAATTATGAAATTAATTTCTCAAATCAAGCAAAATTTTGAGGATATGATTTATTTATTTGAAATATTTTGAGATCAAGAAATTATTAGATTCAATATTGTATGTGACCCACTTTGGGTACATAGTTGATCTTATTTAGTAATTTTTTATATTTTTGAATAATAATAAAATAATAGCAAAGTAAAAAATCTTTTTTTTTATGAAAGGACATCTTTTTGAAAAAAATAAAAAAAAATCTTGCACTTGTTATAAATAGGGGGTAATTACTCAAACTTCACAAAAAATTAACACAATACTTTAATAAACACTCAACATAATTGGGAAGCATTCATCAAAAATTTATAAATTATTTGTTTTTATATTTTAAAAGAAAAATGAAGATGATTGCAATGATGATTTTAATATTTGGGATTGTGTTGGTTCTATCACAAAATCCCAACACAGCTATATCTGGAACATCAGATTATTATTTGCATTTTACAAATACAACAAACCAATTGGCTGTGACAATATCAAACCCAGAAATTTATGATAAAATTGGAGAAGATTTTACTATTGAGATGTGGTTTAGAAAAACAACAGGACCTGGAGATTATAGACCATTGATCAGCAAACATCCTCAAAATGGAATTGATAACGGCTTATGCGAATTTCTTTTGGAGGTACAATATAATGATGGACTCAATTTTTTATCAGGTTGTGGATCTTTTGCAAATTATGGTTATTATGTTGCTGTAGATCAAAAGGGAGTATATCCATACCTTCATAAATACATTGTCCAAAAAGATAGATGGACTCATGTTGCTGTCACCATTGATTGGAGGCAAGACATCTTAGGGGTGCCAACTGGTCTTGCAAAAGTATATGCTGATGGAATATTGGTAGATGCAGCTTTGTGGGCAGCATCCTCTCCAACATGTAACGGAAGAAAGAGAATTAGACAACCAGGAGTACCAATCAGATTGGGTTATTATGATAATCAAGACCCAGGATTCCAATACTGGGTAGGAGATCTCGATGAGTTGAGAATATGGAATTTGGCTCGTTCTGCAGAAGAAGTCAAAAAATATTATGTAGGAGGAATTCCACTTGATAGCAACGGTCTTGTTTCTTATCACACTTTCGCAGAGGGAGGAGGACACAGCCAATCTATCAATCTTGCTTTGGATACTGATGGCTTCCCTATCGTTAACATTCCTGATGATGTCTTTTGGCGTGGAAGTGACCTCAAACTCACCCCAAACACTGCAATTACTTGCCCTGGTTACTCTGTCACCCAACAACCACTAGGAACTGGAGATGCTGATTTTTACATCATAAAAATTGTCCAAAACACTGATGCAAAGTTCTTGTGGACTGATTGGAGACACCCTGTCCAAAGAAATATCAGACGTCAATTGAACTTTGTTGATCTTCCTTTGAACATTGGTCCTTATGCTCTCGCAAACATTATTGAGTACGTTCCAGGAACCCAAGTCGGAATTGATACCATCTACTTTGAAGCAAGAAATAATGGATCATGGCCTGAACCTAGCGGTCCTGCAACCCTCGTCTTTGAAACTGTTTGTTGTGGAGATCAAGTAGCTGATGAATGCCGTATCTGCAGAAAGAAAGGAGAAATTAAAAACAGACCAACCAGAGAATTCAATGAACTCGAATTTGATAAAGAAAGAAGCGAATACAACCAACAATTTGAATCCAAGCACAACAATAATCATGTTTGCAAAAATACTTGTGATGGTAAAGGAGGAGTTTATGATATTTGCGGGGTCTGCAATGGTGATGGTTTGAGTTGCAGAGGTTGTGATGGTATCCCTTTCTCTGGTGCACAATACGATTCTTGCGGAGCCTGTGGTGGAGATAACGATTGTAGTGGCACTTGCGATACTGTTGTTGATGAGTGTGGAATCTGTAACGGAACTAATGCTTGTTGTGTAAATTATAGAGGTGTCCCAAAGGATAGAATCGATCATATTTTGTTGAATTACAGTTTGAACGAATTGATCACTAAATTGGAAGCTGCCAGAGCATTGATTTCATCTAATCTCAAATTTGTCCAACACCACAACAAAAGATACAGAAGAGATCAATATTGGAACCCAATTTTTGTAGATATTCCTACTGAGTTGCCTATCTCCCTCTCCAATAGAATCACTGCTATGAATTCTTTTTGTAGTGGAACTGACTCATTTTTGTCTGATTTGGATGAATTCCTCTGTGATTATGGAGGTAAACTTTTCAAATCCCAATTTACATTCATCTCATCTTGATCTATTTACTAATTTTTTTTCTTTTCATAGCCGAAATTAGAGTCCCATGGCCTCCTCTCAAATTCCCTTTCACTATTGCTGATAATGTAACTGGTGCTGATTTACTCCCATTGGATTTTGAATTCGAACCTCTTAATTATGTGGGTTTACGTTAATAGGATTAATTTAATTGCTCTATTTTGAATAAAAATAAATATATATCAAAATGCGCATTTTATTTGCTTATTTCTTGAATCAATATTTTTGAAAAAAAAAAAAAAATGTCAAATGATTCAGAAGATTTGGATACATTCAAGGTAATGAGCTCCATTCAATTTAATTACAAACCAATTTACAAAAATATTTAATTTAGGATGTATGGGATGATTCAGCATTGATAAAGGCTTATAATGAAGCAATGGATTCTTATAAAAATAGAAATTCAATTACTGAAAATGAAAAGAAGAGAAAGAGAGATCCTCCACAATCAAAAAAACAAAAAAATAACCATAGAATCAATGAAAAAGATGATAAATCATCCCTTTCTTCATCTGATGTCGAAGATGAAGAAAACAACCAAGAAATAGAAAAAAATAAATTGCAAAACAATAATAACAACGAAAACAATTATTATGGAAATGAAGCATATTGGAATTATAATCAATATCAAAATCATCAATATCCAATCGTAAAAAAAAAAAGAAGAAAAAGAATCAATTATTCAAAAAAAAATTAATCAAATCTTTTTCAAAATAAAAATCATAGTGGGGAAATGTCGTTGGATATACTCCATATACCCAAGATCATCAAACCAATCAACAACATGTGGACAAAAAAATAAAGCCAATAGAGGAAACATTCCCGCAAACACATATACCTCAACAATTTCTATCTCTCCTTCCAATGGATGAGGATCTTTCAAATTTGTTGAAAAGTTGGTTCTATGTTGGGTTTTATACAAGTAATTATATGAATAAAAAGAAATGAAATTAAATGGAGGATGTTCCCTAAATGGATGTTTTATATATATTCAAATATATAAATAAATGAGAAAGTTAAACTCAAAATAGGGGTGCTTATAAGAAAATTATTCAAATAATTTTTTTTGTTAAATCGAATGTTTTAAAGAATATTTGTAATTTAAAAAACCTCCTATAATTGCTTAATCCTTATCAAAAATATTCCCAAAATATCTTGATAATCCACCCAAAAATCAATAAATCATTGCCTTTTTATTAATTCAAAATATTTACAAAAAAAAGCTGGGAGATTTTTTATTGAAAAGTAAAAATAGAGAATCAAAAAAAATTGATCAAAAATTTTAACATAGATTTAATATATTTAATCAAGCTAATCATTTTAATTCAATCATCTTTAAATTTTATGATTTGATTTCTTATTTAAATTTTATGTTTTCTTTTTTTTTTTTGATCAGATCAATACAAATATAAATAATTATAAAAATAAAAAAAAAAAATTAAACCAAACCAAAAAAAAGAATGGAAAAAATATTTAATATGCTGTTTCAACACTACCAAGACGATATGAAAGTAAATACCCTTTTATTAAAATTTAAGGAGAACAAAGTGGAGACGATAGAAGATGCAAAAAAACTTTCCAAAAAATATCTCAAAGATAAAATGGGTGTTTCAGTACTTGTAGAAAGGAATAAACTCTTTGATTTCGTAAAAATTATTTTTGTCAAAAAATATTTAAATTTCATTGACTAATTTGCCCTAATAAAACAGATAATAGATTATCAAATCCCTATTCAAGAAGATAAAGAAAAACTAATTGAAAAAGAAATTATCTCCATAAAAGAAGAACCAACCAAAGATTCTGTCTCCATTGTTGAACAAGAGTCATTAAAAGGATCAAGAACAGAAAAAAAAGAAACAAAGGAAAAACCTTTTTGCCTTGTGACAGAAAAAGTAAAAGTGAATTATACTTCCTTTTTTGGAAATTCATTTTTGAAAGAACTGGAGAGAATCTGCCATGATAAAATATTCGAGATGTACGAAAAAGATGAGGACAACAATGAAGATTCCATCATTTTCTTTTCGGGTATCAAGGAAAANATAAATAATAAATAATAAATAATAAATAATAAATAATAAATAATAAATAATAAATAATAAATAATAAATAAATAAATTAAAAATAAAAATTAAAAAAAAATTAAAAAAAAATTAAAATAAATAAAAAATAACGTACGAGAGAGTAAACGATGTATGCGAGTGTGGCAGATGAAATCCATTCTGGAAGAAATAAAAATTATAAAATTCAATGAAAATTTTTGAACCTAAAGATGAGTGTTACCTCTTGCGTGTTGGTGCGCTTGAAAGTAGATGTGAGGCATATTCCCATCTTTCTTTTTTAGTCCTTGCCCACCGTTCATTTCTACAGCCCACATTTGTCTTCCTTCAGTACTGTTTCCTATATGTTTTGAGATTTTAATATTATAAATATTATATTTACAAATAAAAATATAATCTTATTGTATTGGACAAGATCAAATTAAATCACAATAATGGATCTCTTGTGAGATTTAAATTATATGGCCTCATGAAAAATTTTAATTGAAAGTATAAAGAAAAATGGGAATATAAATGTTCATGGTTTCAATTGGGGAAATAAAAAAAAATTTGTGGAAGCAAAGTAATTATAAATGAGAAAAATGATGTATTAAAGAAAGAATATATTTCCAATTTAACAATATTTCAATTTAATAATTTTGAAAAATAAATAATATTTTTTATATTTACCAATATTAACGAGATACATGAAGGAATGCTTTAATGCAAGGGATTTGAGGAAAGCCAAGATATCGTCATAGGCTTGATAATTATTGAAAAAGCTATCAGCTGTGGCTTTTGCATTGGCATTTCTGTTGGTCTCTTCATCAATGGCTTTTTGGAGATCTTCTATCCAATTGATGCAATCAAATCCCTTCAATCTCTTTTGCATGGAGATTTTATCATTGGATGAAAGATTGATATCGAAGGATCCATCTCCCTCATGTCTCTTCCATACATCCAAATTGTGCTCATCAGCGTATTGGAGGAAGTCTTGATACATCTGCTTGTTGGTGGTGTTGCATCTCAATACGGAATGGCCATTATAAGATACAGTATAGGCATTGATGAGCTGAATAGAAAGAAATAATACAACAATGAAAAAAATTACAGATTTCATTTTTTTTTTTTTTTAACAATAAATATTCAAAGCTTGACAATCCGAGAAATTAACAAGAACAACTTAATTAGTTTTGAGACGATCAATGAAAGTGATCAAGTTGTATTGAACATGAAGTTAATATTATAGACGAAAAAAAATTAGTTCAAAAGCAAATATTCCAATTAACTATTTCTAACATTGTTTACTTTCTTAATTTTTTTAAGCTTATTTTTCCCATCTTTTTGTAATGGAAAAAAATATTTTGAAATGGAAAAAAATTTTCATGGAAATATTTGCTTACTTTCCATTATATTATTAATATTAATAATAATGACCAACATGTGGCAGAAGATGCAAAATTTTGTCATTAATTTGTATTTAAAATTTAAATTTGAAAGATGAGAAAAATCAAAAATATATTTTTGAAACATAAGAAAAATCATAATTAAAAAAAAAAAAAAATACTTGCTTCCATTTGGTTTATAAATAATCATTGCAAAATCAAGGAAATTGATTATAATTGTGGAAATATTGATTTATCAAAATAACAAAAAAAAAAATCACAGTTAAAAAGATGAAGGAAAATAAGGGAATTAAAAAAAGAGGAAGACCAAAAAAGAAACAAACAGAAGATAGAGATGATCCAAAAACAGATTGCATCTGCAAAGAAGATAACTGCAAGGAATCAGATTGCAAGATGAAGCTGTTTCTGAATCTGAATATGAAAAATATGAGGGATGGAGAGAACACAGTGAGTTTTTTGAAGAGGATGGGATATGTGAGCAGCCACAAATTGTTCCCAATATGGGATGGAAAGTACAACGGTGCAAAAAACAAGATACACAAGTCGATTTTCACATGCAAGAGGTTCAAAAACGGAATAAACTATTGTAACGTGTCAGCCAAAAAATATCCAAAGCTTTGGAAACTTGTCAAGAAAAACAAGGATAGTCCTGATACGAGTTGGAGTGTGGTGTATGTAGATAAAGTTCTTTTTGAAGAATTAAAGGTCAAAATGCTTGAAGGAAAGTGGGGGTTGATAATTGGAACACACGAACAAAGCTCCATAAATAATTTGTTCTGGAGAGGTTCTAATGTGACGTACACAAGGTTTGTGGGGGAGGTATTCAAGTTCTATGAGAGATTCACTCCATGGAAGAAAATCTCTTCACTGATGGGGAATGTGATTTTGGAGAAAGATCACAAGATGGTGGATAAAGAATACATTCGAGGGATGATAAAGAGGATAATGGGAATATTGGTCTCAAAATCAGGGGATATGTTGGATGAAGATGAAAATCAATTTATCTTCAATGAAGATTCCCTCATCAGCAAAAATATCGCACACAATTTCTTCAAAATCTTTAGCGGAGTAGCTTATACATTCCTTCCCAACTTCCATACCCTTGTAGATACAGATAAAATCCAAGCAAACCTAACAGGTCAATCAAGATGTGAGGATCTCTTGTTCCATTGGGCAAACGGCTCCATCAAATTCTACGATTCGATCGAATCAGAAAAAGCACTTTCCAAACAAAAGATAGGAACCTTTTTGATCAGATTTTCAGATGAATACTTGTATGCTCTCTGTGAGAAACCATTCCAAAGTCTGATCGACTCAAATTTGATGGAAGATTCTCCCTTTTTCATTTGTTACGTTGACGAAAAAGGGTATCAAGAGTTTGGCATCACAAACAAAGTGTTGAACAATTACACCATCTCTTATTACATTCATGATCTTGATGTCCTAAAGGCTTGCATAACATGTGGAAGAAAGTGCTGTTCAAAGTCTGAATTTTTGAAATCTCCCTTCATGATCCCCAGAATCATCAAAATAGACGACAAAACCACTGTGGTATCTCAGTCCTTTCAAGAGCCTTGTCTTGACATCCATCCCTCAAAACCAGCAAGGAAGGGCAAACCAACCAAGAAAAAATCGAAAATAGAAGAAAGTGAGGAAGAAGAGGAAGCAGTATTCTCTGATGAACACGAAGGTATAATTTTTTTACTCCTCTCTTTTTTTTTCTTTTTTATCTTACTTTTTTTTAATCTCAGGGGACTTTGAGTTCAAAGGCAAACTTCCTGCACCAAAAAAAGAGTTGGAAAATTCTGTATCGACAATTGAACTGAAGATCATCGAGTCGAAGAATCCCATCATGAAAAACAAGGTCATCAAGATAACTTATTACGACAACAAATCTTACTTGGTCGAATTAGCAAATTGGAGAACTAGATGTCTGGTGCCTTTCATAGGAAAACCATCACCATATGAAAGAAATGTGTTGGATCTACTCGATAAAAAGATAAATGAGACATACATGATCAAATGCGTGCCTAAGAAAAACGATGATCCTGCATGGTTGATTGGATCATGCAACATCGAGAATCTATCGCAGATATCCTTGGGTCAAGAGATCAATCCCACAATCGATTTCGGAGATACCAAGATTCTATGCGACAAGATCGATGGAAAATCCAAGGATTTCTCCAACATCTTCCACTTCAAAGAGTCAATACTCAGCACTGATGATGAGTTGTCCATTCATGACTTGCATTTCGATAATTTCATCGATTGTTTCATATCAGATTCAACCAAAGAAGATAAACTAAGTGTTGAAGAAACTTTTGCAACAGATAATAACTCTATTTGTTTTTTAGACAATGTTTTCTCAACTTCTTCTCCCATCACCGAACCTGACAAACTCCATTCCAATTCACTTTATAATAACTTTATAAATATTAAGGATAAGCATCCTTTGTCTAAATCTGATGATACTATTCATACTCACCTTTTCTATCCTCCAACTTTCTTGGATTCTTCTGATCAATTTTTGGTTCCAATCCAACCTGACTTGTCTCTTTCTAAAAATGATTTCTAAACCTTAATTATTTTTTTTCTATACTCTTCATGAATTACCATTAAAATTAATTTTGGATCTATTTTTTTTTAATTTTTTTATAAATAGAATATAAAAATAAATTAAAGTTATCCCAAATATAATTAATTGGAAATCATTAACCAAAATAAGATATTATTAATAATTGGTTAAGACTATTATTCTCAACCCATATACTTGTTACAACTTATGCCTAATCAAGTTGTATTTAAAGTGAACCTCATAAAACAAATTACATTTATTTAATCAAATTTTATTTATTAATAATCATTTTGATCCAGAAAATAAAAATTATAATAAAATTTTATTATAAAATGAAAGTTGTAGCCCAAATGAAAAATTGAATGTTGCAACTTTTGTTTTAAATTATTTTCGTTAATTATTCCAATTATCCAAACATTTACCTCATTTAGATTCCGTTAAAATAATTGTCAAAAAATCCATAAAAAATTTACCACAGTCTGAATTCATTATTGAAGTATCAGAATGAAAAAATTTGTTGGAGAGTAAAAATTCTTTATTTAACAAAACATTCAAAAATTAAATTATGGCGCATTTTTTTTTTTTTTTCAAATGGATGTGAGAGATTTAGATTTTCTCAATGAAGTCCTCTTTTGCTGATTCTCATTTGGGATGCTGGATTTTTTGTTCTTGAGGAGATTCTTGGAGATTTTGTAAGAAATGAATTCCTCATTGTTGAACCATTTGTGGACGATAGAATCGTAAAGAGAAATCCTCTTCCTGGGCTTTTTTTTAAGCATATTAACCAAAAGATCTCTCAACATAGGTGAGCAATTTGGGAGCGTTGGCTCATCGAACATTACACATTTGGATAATTCAACAACGCTCTTGGAATATTCTCCAAATGGATACTTCCCCGTTATCATTTTAAATCTGTTTAAAGTTAATATATTTTCAAGACAAAATTTTTTTATTCTAGTTACATTAATACACCAACACTCCAGGTATCGCTTTTCCTTCCATCATATTTGGTGAAGAGAAACTTCTCTGGGCTCACATAATAAGGAGATCCTAACATTTTATATTTTAAAAAAATTAAAATTTTAAATCTCAAATAGATTTTACCCAGAACATCCCCCAAATTACAGATTTCTTCTTCAGAACAAGAGATGGTAGAAAACCCAAAGTCTATCAGCTTTATTTTCAGAGTAGGAGGATCGATAATGATGTTCTGAAGCTTGAGATCATGATGGGTAATGTAATTCTTGTGACAATACAACACTTTTTTTAAAATAATTAATAAAAATTAATTTTGAAGATAATCTTCAGAGAATTCTCCGAAGATTACTTTAATTATTTGTTTTACATGCATCTATTATCTGATAAGATATCTTCCTGCATACATCCTCCTTCAATTTCCTCTTGATAGATCTTTTGAGATACTGATGCAAGTCCATCTTAAAGAGATCTGTAACTATACAGTAGATCTCCTCTCCATTATAATCCAGAACAAAATGCTCTCTCAGACTAATGATATTCATATGACCCCTCAATTTCATCAATACTTCAATTTCTTTCTTAACTTTTTTTGCTACTTTCCCTTCCTTATCTAAATTCAATATTATAAAAAATAAAATTTTGATATTTGACCAAATTAATTATTATGCGGGTTATATAATCTTGATGATTTTAATGGATCTACCTTCTTTAATGAACTTTAAACAATATTTTTGATTATCCCCCTTTTTAAATGCTTCAAAACAACTTGATTCGTTTCCACCTCCCAATTTTCTCCCTAGTCTATAATCCCCAATCATTTCTTTAAAATTATGATACACAGCTTATTCCAGCAATTTTAATTTTTTTATATTATTTTTTTTTTTTAAATTTAAAATCATTTCCTTTTTAGTTCAAATTTTCTCGTAGATTTACTTTTAAAATAATCAATGAAATCTTTTGAAGAAAAATTATAATTTGAAAACAAAAAAGATTAGAAATTCAAAAGATTATCTCTCTTTGAGTTATTCTTTTCGAATAACATCCTTAGTAATATATAAAAAAAAAAAAATAATTTGGATCCAAAGAAAAGAAAAAATTATTTAATGTTGTTTTTTTAATATTGTTGACTTTATTAAAATAAAAAATCCTCCTGTTAAGTAGAATTCGAATTAACAAACAAAAATTGTTCAAGAAAAAAAAAAATATTATTTTTCTAAATTAGTAAATTGAAATAATTTTAAATTTTAAAAAATTAAATTGTTTAACCTAATGAAGAAAAAAATGACAAATTTTTTTGGAGATCAAAAAACAAAGGAGCAACAAAAAAACAAAAGAGCAAAAAAAAAGTACAAAAAACCAATTAATCTTTATTGATGTATAAACTTCCGTTCTCCCTCATTTTCTTCACCTTGGGTAGAATGGTGTTACCAATTTTTGTCGAAAAAGAAATCTTCAAAAAAAAATAAATAAATAAATAAATGAATATTTTTTGAGATCTCAAAAAATTCTTTTTTGTTTTGAAATTTTTTGTACAAAAATAGTTTTGTTTTTTTTTTTACCTCAAAGAGTTTGTCACAATCAAAACAGGAGGCAGCACGATTTTTGATCGTAAGATAGATTTGATGGTGTTCGTTGTTGCAGAGTGCAATATCACGTTCGAACATCTTGAAGATTCCCAAGCCAACACGAAACAAAATCTCTTCTCCTTCACTAAAAAGAACATCCCAAATACGAAAAGTAGTCTAAAAAATAAATTAAAAATAATACACTAAATTAAAAATTAAACTAAAATAAATGAATTAAAATCATAATGAAAATAACAAACAAAATTTTAAAATTTATCATTTACTTCGAAAGGTAGAGTGTTTATAAAAATGCAAATAAACCAGGAGCTGGTGACGATAGTAGTATCAAACCCTGAGTCTTCAATTTTTCTGTTGACAGCGGGGAAAGTGGTCTTGATCAAATTCTTCAAAATACCTTGATCTGAAGGAATCCAATTTTTTATTTTATTATTTTTCGATTTAAATTTTATTAAAAAATTTTTATTTTTAAATTTTAAATTTTTTTTTTTACCAACTGAAGAATCTCTCATTGAAGGAGTGTAATACTGAGGCAAAAAAATTTTCTCCAAAATGTATACGAAAGACCAAAAAGCGCTCTCCTCTTCCATGTGCATCAAGAGCACGGCAGCGATGAAGTTAAGTCCCTGACAATATCCAATTTCCTTTTTGTAGAGGGAAAATGCACTCAAAAGATTTCTCAAACTTTGCCTGGATTCCTTTGTATCAAAAAGTCTGTTTGCAAAATAAAAAAATCTAATTTTTTAAATTAAAAATAATCGTACTTGTTTCCCGAAAATGTTCTCGGAACGTCCAGATCTATTTGTTCTATACATGATGCAATACTTTTTTCTTTGTAACATTCTTCTTTCAACTTTGCGTATTTTCCTTTTTAAGAAAGGTTGATTTAACTTTATTTTTGAGATTTCATTCAAATGAAAAGTGTAAATTTTCATTATGTTTCTTGAAAGAATAAGATCAAGGATATAATTAAACGAAATTTCATTCTTTTTTTAAATTAATTATAAATCATTTGATTATATCTATGAATTCTTTATAGATAGGATACTATATAGTAGAGAAATTTACCTCTGTTTAGGATTATGGTTGGATCTATGGACAACAATTCTCTCCATATCTTCCCACGTAAATG